>JAODUO010004078.1:0-12455 GCA_025642075.2 Ridgeia piscesae | reverse complement strand
TTCCTGCAAGTATACCCTCCCGTAGGCTACCATTTAATCCAATAGGCCCTTTGGGGAAGAATTTCACCCCTCCAGTACCCGTTTTTTTTGGTTTCCGTTTTGATAAATTTCCCCCAATGTATTTTCCCTTTCTTCCGCTCTTTTGGCCGAAGAAAAATGGAAAGGATGCAATGAGGGCCCACGATATTCGTAAAAAAACCATATTTTAAAAGGGATTTTGGATTAATACACTCAGATTGTCATGGTCGAGTAAATAATTTGAGAGCGAGTGTAAACTAATATCTCAGCAAAACATTGATCCTAGATGAAAGTGCGGCAGTGAAAGCCAAGCGAAGGTAAAGCGAGGCCGTACAATCAAAGATGAGATAAATAGCCGGCGAGATAAATAACACAAACATTCTATTGATCATTGTTGAAGTATCGTGTTTGACGCACTAAGTCCTCGCATCAATGGAGCAGCCGCCAGTGGCTGATCAGTGGTCTCTTACACCTTTCACGTTCCTGTGCGGCCGTGCGTGACCGTGCGGCCGTGTGCGACCACAGACTTACACTTGCTCTGTGTGGCTCGCACCTTAAAGGACACTACAGGTGGTTGAGAGTCAACAGAGTGGTGTGCCACTGACAGTTCTAGACCTTATGTTTTCTTTATAAAGTGCTGCTAGTGGTTCAGTCTGGAGGTGATGAACAGTTATTGTCAACATACATTCTTTCAACAGACCTGTGACTCCTGTTAACAATGTAAACATTTGCTTAACTCTGTTACAAAGCTGTCTGAATGGCATGACTCTGAGTGATGATTTGCTTTGCCTATGTCTGCAATACATAATTTTATGCACTCTAACGTATTACTCCGACGTATGTGACATTTTTACTTTTATTTCAGGTTGTACAATATGACACTGGTAAGGTTGTCATAACATAAGCTAATGGTTATAATAAATGGCCTCGTCATTTATTGTATAATATTTGTTATATCACGCTGTTTATCGACTTTTTCCATTGCCCTTATGAAAACTAAATGTCGTGTCCACTAATTTGCTACAAAATCCACAAGGCAGCAGACTTTGGGTTCAGAGACATTTGTTTTGCAGATGTCATCTCAAATGTCTGTATCTGTTTGATATCGACAAATCTCAAAGTTGTAATTTCTAGGTTTCCTCAAACGCTGATCATCCCCCCCTACTTTATTTCCCAACGGTCTGCTTTAAAAAAAAAGGGTTTGTTTTAATCCCATTGCCCCTAAGCGCCCTCAAGTGTCCCATAGACTAGCTTATGTGGCTGTGGTTATGACAGCTTGGTGACCCACTCTCGGCTGTGACAGGAGACGTCAGCCAGTGACCTGTGTCACCTCGCAGTGACAGGCCAGGCCAAGGTAGTCACTGGTTGAACGGCCTCGCTGATGTAAGCAGAGAACCATGTCCTGGTTAATTGGGACAGTGGTGTGACGACACATGAATAAACTGCCAAGATTACCTATAATCTCTCTGGTCAGAATGTATGTCACATATATCTATATTCTGCCGTCCAAACTCAGCAAAATGTGTAAAAGCCAGCCACTGGCTATTATTCATCCTTGTGAGGCTGTTATGGCTTATGCTTGTCACTATTTTTTAATGTAGTCGCTGGGTATAGTTTCTGAGAAGAACCAAACGGCACACAGCTGGAAAGTGTGTGAGTAACGGAAAGTACTATTAGTTTTAGGATTTGTTTCTAAAGTGTAGAAAAGTATTGTAAAGTGGTGGTTTTAAAATATCATGCTAAATCATATAAGTTTGACATAGTGATATTTTTTGGTAAGAAATTGACTTTGGAGCATAGCTTTTGAAACGTACAATTTATTCCATATTGACATAAGCAGTGGGTTCACATGGTTTGGGGTTAAGGGGGCCAAAAAAAATTTTTTTAAAACCTTTTGGATTCCCAGGTTGTGGGCCCTGCTATGTACACAGTTGTTGTTGTGACTGTGACGCCCCAGTGATTGTTGTATTGGAGGAGGCAGGGTTAATGAGACCCTTGTGTCGCTGTCACTCATCTTGTTGTTTGACAGTCCTCCAAGTAACAGCTCACTGCCAGTGTCCATGGCGCTGTCTGTCCCAGTCAGATCATGGCCTTGTCAAAAGGTCCTTTAAACCTACTCGGGATGCACGAAAAACCAGTCATGCGGGGAAGAATAACTTGGCATGGCCCCAAATTTTTCAGCCCACCTCCAGACTTGCAATTATTGAGTGTTGGCTGTCTGAAAGTGTAAGGCTTCACCCCTCCCCCCTCCCCCCCCCCCCCAAACCCGCAAAAGAGGACACCCTGCTCAGGACTGCATGACAGCCTGCAGCCAGTAGCTTCGTTGCCATGGAAACAAGTTATCTCTGGCTTTGTCGGGAGTCCATTTTGAAAAGGAGTTGTACAGCAAGTTGCGAGAGCACGAGTTTGGCCCGGTTGGTTGTGAAAACAAGAGATATTATGGCTGGTGAGTGGACATAACGATTGGCATTGGTGAAATGTAACTGTATTGGTGGCTGGGGAATCTGTTTGGCGCAGTTGACACGGCATGGGAGAAACTGTGGCCAAGTAAAAGTGTGTGCGTGGCCAGTGAAAGTTCACACCAGAGCATATTGTATTGTCCAATGGCTACGTGGTGGTGGTCAGTGATCATCTATTGCCCCACACTGACCATTCTCTAGGGTTTAATTAAGCCACGGAGCTGTGGCTGGGGTTAGGTTGGGTGAAATTAAATAGTGTGGCTGTAGGTTGTGAGAAGTTTTGAAAGGAAGTACCTCATTACCAGGAGAGTAATGGCCGCTAATGGCTACTGCTCATGCATGTGTGTCCTACAACTACAGGGTTACATGTCTGAAGTTCACGGGTTTTTTTGTTTTGGGATTAAAAAAACGTCACCTAGGGTGTTTAAGTAGCAGCAGCTGGAATTAAATGTTTAATGTCCGCGGCAGTACTGTACAATAACATTGTGGCAGAGACTGTAAATATTTACTTGGTTTATCTTGTCGTCCAGTTTCTTTGAAGACGGTGATCACACATCAATCAGACACTTGACTTGTGTAAGCTGAGGACATGTTAGTATTTTATTATCACATTATGAGCGGGAAATATTACCAGGAAGTGGCTCCTTGTGATTTGTACTATGACTTGGTCAAACAAGTGGCATGAACATTGACTCCGTTTAATTCTGGGTCATAACCCTTTGAACCGGTTTTTTTTGGGTCAAAACCAATATTTGAATCCTTAAATGATTGTTTTGTTATTTTATAGTTGTTTAAGTGTATAAGTTAAAGAAAAAATTAAATAGCATAATAAATAAATAAATAGTTTAATAAATGCTGAAAACATGTTTTTCAAAAATTTGGGTTTATTTTTAAACATTTTTTGGGGCCTTTGTTTACTTTTTAATTTTTTTTAAAGGGAATTTTTAAAATTTTTTACTAACAAAAATTTTTTTAATTTTTTTTAATGGGGATGGAAATAGCTGTATGTGAAAAAGGGTTTCTTTGGTTTTTTTGGTTTACCCCATGTGAATTTGTGAACAGTGCTTACCCTTTACAAGTCATTTTGTCAGCTGTTGGTAAACATGAAGGCCTGTAACGATGTAGTTAACTGAACCACATCACAAATCTAAATTTCCCTTTCTCATCTGCAGATACTAAAGCGTGAAGCGCTTCCGTCGCGAGAAGACCAGCCGTCCAATCAGCACTCCTATGATTGTTACCATGGCGCCCGCCCGTAACCTTGAAGAGAGCGACGCGTCGATGCGAGCACGCTTAGTCGAGAGCCTCAGTCAGAGTTTCCCCGGTAGCGCCCTCTCTAAGGCGCTGCACGGCATCATGGACGACTAGACTCGGCGAACGCCGCGGTTGCCGACGACAGCGACTGCAGTGACATGCTCAGCAGCAGTTGCTTCGCTGAACTGCGATTGGACAAAGTGAAGATAGAGGAACTGGAGGCTGATGCCGCGGAGGACGAAGATGACGAACTGACGAGTCTGGCATGGCTGCAGGACGCGGACCTGCTGAAGAACATACACACGGAGGGTATCTACGATGACGCAGACAACAAAAAAGGTTACCTGGCAGCCCCCCCCAGGAAAAAGCCTAAAATCTGCTGGCCCTTCCAGAATTTACCCGTTTTTGGAAAAAGAAACCAAAAGTCGGGGGGGATTTAAGATTTGGCACTATTCGTTTTTACTTTAATTTCTCCAGGCCAGTTTTTCCCATCTTTTCTTGTTTTTACCCCTCATGGTTTAAAACATCCTTTTAAAATTTAAAAGAACCCCCAAGTTCAAGGATTTGAACGTAATTACGATTGAAAAACCATTGGGACCAAAAAATTAATATTATTATTTTTTTTCCGCCAAATTCGTTTAAAAGGGAAATTACTTTTTAGGGTGACCGATTACAGGTTACCCCTTTTGTTATTATTTACAAACATTTTTTAAAATTAAATTTGAAAAAATTCCCCAAAAAAACCAAATTCACTTTTCCTTATTATTTTAAATAATTTTAATTTAAATTTTTAAAATTTTTAAAAAAATATATATATATATATAAAATATATATAAAATATATATATATATATTTCCATCATTCTTTTCAAAAAACCCTCGTTTTAAAGCCCGGGTATTTTGGCCCGGGGTTTTGTTTCGTAAAGCCAATTTCCCCGTTGCCTCATCCCATGGGGACGAGGGCCCTACAAATTTTTGAGGGAAAGGGTTTTAAATTAAATGGGGTTCCCCACTTTCCCCCAAAAGCCCCAACCCGGAAAAAACCCTCCGACACAACCTCTCCTCAACAAGTGCTTCAAGAAAGTTGACAAAGACAAGGGTTCGGTGAGTAAAACAAATTTGCCCCACCCACTGGCTCTGATTGACTGATACCGCCCACACCTCTCTTTGATTGACAGTTAGCACTGTGTTGTATTTTTATGATGTGACAGTCAAAGTTGTGCGATGTCTTGCCAACAATTTAAAACAGCTCTGCTACGGGAAACATTCCTGTATATAGTTTTTTGCATAATTTAAATTTTTCCTGACTTTTTTATGAAGAAATACCGTAAAAACCCCCAAATTTAACAAAGTTGTTACTTGGGAAAAATTTTCAAAAACGATGAACAGGGAAACAAAGGGCTAAAGGGAAAAAAAGTTCCAAAATTAGGAATTCCTTAAAGTGCTTTACACTTTACTTCCCTGACAGAAAATGTTCAATTAATGCCCCTAATTTTCTTAACACCCCCAAAAATTCTACCCCTTTTATAGCCAGGTACCTTTCCATTCAATGTAGAGTGAAACTACTTGCCCAAGGTTTTAATACTGGAGCACAGGATTTCGAACCCTGGTCCTCTTAATCGGTGTCCGAAGCTCTACACCTGAGATATCCATATCCAATTTCTTTGATTTAAAGTCTTTCAATTCCAATTGGGGACTTGAAGCAGAATTTAACTGATCAGTTCGCAATCATTTTGGAATTGACCCCAGGCCTGTTCTTGATATGGAAGACCAGCTGCTGAGACATGTAATGTAATTTATACGGGTCATTAGTAAGTTAGTTAACTGTCAACCATGAGACTAATACAGCATGGAAATGGGTGGGTATCAGAAGGTTATCACTATTTCTGCCTGCTCATATTACTGATTTATTTTAAATTGGTGTTTAATTCCATAATTTTTTTATTAAAAAGCAGTGTGATTTGTAAAAAAAACCACAATTGATATAGATTCTGCAGGGGCCATACATACACTGAGCACACGTACACACATACAAAAAAAACCACCAAAAAGGGCTAAGGTTTTTTTTTTTGGGTTTTTTTTTTCTCCCTTTTTTCCTTTTTTTCTTTTAAAAATTTTTAAATTTTTGGGTTTTAAATAATTTTGTTTTTTTTGGTTTTTTTTTGAAAATTTTTCAAGGAAAATTTTTTCCCCGGAAAAAATTTCTTAAAATTTTAGAAACTTTGGATTTAAAAATTTAATTTTTTGTTCCCCAAATTTTAAAATAAATTTTTCAATTTTTTTTGGGCTAAATTTTAAGAATACGTGACTTCTGATTTTCACCAAAAAAAATTATTTACACCAATAAATGACGAAGAGAGGAAACAGCTTAGCCTTTGGTGGTTTTATGTATGTGTGTACGTGTGCTCAGTGTATGTATGGCCCCTGCAGAATCTATATCAATTGTGGTTTTTTTTACAAATCACACTGCTTTTTAATAAAAAAATTATGGAATTAAACCCCAAATTAATATAAATCAGTAATATGAGCAGGCAGAAATAGTGATAACCTTCTGATACCCACCTATTTCCATGCTGTATTAGTCTCATGGTTGACAGTTAACTAACTTACTAATGATTTGTATAAATTACATTACATGTTTCAGCAGCTGGTCTTCCATATCAAGAACAGGCCTGGGGTCAATTCCAAAATGATTGCGAACTGATCAGTTAAATTCTGCTTCAAGTCCACAATTGGAATTGAAAGACTTTAAGTCAAAGAAATTGGATATGGATATCTCAGGTGTAGAGCTTCGGACACCGATTAAGAGGACCAGGGTTCGAAATCCTGTGCTCCAGTATTAAAACCTTGGGCAATTTTTTCACTTACATTGCTCCAGTTCACTCAGCTGTATAAATGAGTACCTGGCTATAGACAAGTGGTGGATATTTTACGAGCAGCCTTTGCGCATTAATTGTAGCACATGGCTGGATGCTTCCCAGAGAAGTTGAGTCGGCATCTGATTGAACAGGTCTGTCAGGGAAGTAAAGTGTAAAGCACTTTAAGCAATTCTGGGGGGATTGGGAAAAACCCTTTATTTATACAGTAGTCTATATAGTATGCCTGTTCAGTGCGTATCCCCATGTATTGTCACCAAGAATGAACATACTTTGTTGAAATTCGGGTCCCACAGGTATTTCTTCATAAAAAAGTCAGGTAAAATTAGTTATGCAAAAAACTATATACAGGAATGTTTGCTGTAGCAGAGCTGTCTTAATGTTGGCAAGACATCGCACAACTTTGACTGTCACATCATAAAAATACAACACAGTGCTAACTGTCAATCAAAGAGAGATGTGGGCGGTACCAGAACCTGTCAATCAGAGCCAGTGGGTGGGGCAAATTTTTTTTACTCACCGAACCCTTGTCTTTGTCAACTTTCTTGAAGCACTTGTTGAGTGAGAGGTTGTGTCGTACGGAGTTCTTCCAGCCCGTTGGGGCGTTTGCAAAGTAGGGGAAGTGTGCGACCATCCAGTTGTAAATGTCCTTCACTGGCAGTCGTTTCGTGGGGCAGTCCTCGATCGCCATGAAGATGAGGCAGCTGAACGAGTATGGCGGTTTGCTGAAACAGACACCAGAGGTCAGCACAGCACGCTCATTTTGGGAAAAAACCGGGGGTTTAAACCCAGAAAGATGTTTTTTTTTTTTTTTTTTTATATATATATATATATATTTTATATATATATATATATATATATATATATATCATGGTAACAATTTTTCAAACTGTCTAGGAACATCAACTAAAGGTTACTTCAACTACTGAATCACTAAATTCAACACCTAATCTTTAAAAATTAAAAAAATGTTTGTAGAGTAATAACAAAATGGGTAACCTGTATATAACGGTCACCTCTGAAAAGACTGAATGTCTCCTGTTAGCAAGAAGTCATGGAACTGTGAATAATAACAACCTGCCAATAATATTAATATTTTTGGTCCCAATGGTTCTGCAATCGTAATTACGTTCAAATCCTTGAACTTGTGATCTATCTACATATTTGCAAGGATGTGTTATTGGCCATGATGGGTAATAACAATTGATAAGATGGGACAAACTGGCCTGGAGTTAAATTAACAGTGGCCACTAAATAAACGAATAGTGCCAAATCTTAGAACTCACCCACCCGCCCACATTAATGGTTTCCCGATTGTCACAAGACTGGCAGATATAACTTCTGGTTAAGGTCGTGATCACTGCACGTACCTGTTGATGTGTTTCTGTGGATTGTAGGGCACGTGCGGGGGGTGTGCGTGTCCATGGTGCCCGCCGAACTCGTTCTCCTTCTGTCCCTCGTCTGCGTCATCGTAGATACCCTCCGTGTGTATGTTCTTCAGCAGGTCCGCGTCCTGCAGCCATGCCAGACTCGTCAGTTCGTCATCTTCGTCCTCCGCGGCATCAGCCTCCAGTTCCTCTATCTTCACTTTGTCCAATCGCAGTTCAGCGAAGCAACTGCTGCTGAGCATGTCACTGCAGTCGCTGTCGTCGGCAACCGCGGCGTTCGCCGAGTCTAGTCGTCCATGATGCCGTGCAGCGCCTTAGAGAGGGCGCTACCGGGGAAACTCTGACTGAGGCTCTCGACTAAGCGTGCTCGCATCGACGCGTCGCTCTCTTCAAGGTTACGGGCGGGCGCCATGGTAACAATCATAGGAGTGCTGATTGGACGGCTGGTCTTCTCGCGACGGAAGCGCTTCACGCTTTAGTATCTGCAGATGAGAAACGGAATTTTGATTTGTGATGTGGTTCAGTTAACTACATCGTTACAGGCCTTCATGTTTACCAACAGCTGACAAAATGACTTGTAAATGGTAAGCACTGTTCACAAATTCACATAGGGTAAACCAAAAAAACCAAAGTAACCTTTTTTACATACAGCTATTTCCACTGCGCTCCATACTAAACATAAATCGCTGATCTGTCAACTGGAAATTGCTACAGCATTGGTTTCTGAATGGTATAAACATTTTTACCCATTAATAATTAAAATATCTTATGCTTAGCCTCAAACAATGACAAAAATCCATGGAAGTAATATAGCTAAACAGCCCCAAACAATCGTCTTAACCATAAACCCAAATATGAATGGCAACACCCTTCCTTTGCAGCATTTATTAAACTATTTATTTATTTATTATGCTATTTAATTTTTTCTTTAACTTATACACTTAAACAACTATAAAATAACAAAACAATCATTTAAGGATCTAACAAAGTAGTAGACATTACTTATTGCTTTAAAAAGTAAAACCAGTTCGATGCAATACTGATTATGACTTAGAATTAGCGGAGTCAATGTTCATGCCACTTGTTTGACCAAGTCATAGTACAAATCACAAGGAGCCACTTCCTGGTAATTTTTCCTGCTCATAATGTGATAATAAAATACTAACATGTCCTCAGCTTACACAAGTCAAGTGTCTGATTGAGGTGTGATCACCGTCTTCAAAGAAACTGGACGACAAGATAAACCAAGTAAATATTTACAGTCTCTGCCACAATGTTATTGTACAGTACTGCCGCGGACATTAAACATTTAATTCCAGCTGCTGCTACTTAAACACCCTAGGTGACGTTTTAATCAAAACAAACATCCAGTCATTAATAAAAAACACCTTAAAACTAATAATTAGTAACTTCTGTGAACTTCAGACATGTAACCCTGTAGTTGTAGGACACACATGCATGAGCAGTAGCCATTAGCGGCCATTACTCTCCTGGTAATGAGGTACTTCCTTTCAAAACTTCTCACAACCTACAGCCACACTATTTAATTTCACCCAACCTAACCCCAGCCACAGCTCCGTGGCTTAATTAAACCCTAGAGAATGGTCAGTGTGGGGCAATAGATGATCACTGACCACCACCCCCTAGCCATTGGACAAAAAATTGCTCTGGTGTGAACTTTCACTGGCCACGCACACACTTTTACTTGGCCACAGTTTCTCCCATGCCGTGTCAACTGCGCCAAACAGATTCCCCAGCCACCAATACAGTTACATTTCACCAATGCCAATCGTTATGTCCACTCACCAGCCATAATATCTTTTGTTTTCACAACCAACCGGGCCAAACTCGTGCTCTCGCAACTTGCTGTACAACTCCTTTTCAAAATGGACTCCCGACAAAGCCAGAGATAACTTGTTTCCATGGCAACGAAGCTACTGGCTGCAGGCTGTCATGCAGTCCTGAGCAGGGTGTCCTCATTTTCAGCAGTGGCTCATTCAGCTTGAGTGTAGTGGGGTGGCGGTGGTGGAGGGGGGAGGGGTGAAGCCTTACACTTTCAGACAGCCAACACTCAATAATTGCAAGTCTGGAGGTGGGCTGAAAAATTTGGGGCCATGCCAAGTTATTCTTCCCCGCATGACTGGTTTTTCGTGCATCCCGAGTAGGTTTAAAGGACCTTTTGACAAGGCCATGATCTGACTGGGACAGACAGCGCCATGGACACTGGCAGTGAGCTGTTACTTGGAGGACTGTCAAACAACAAGATGAGTGACAGCGACACAAGGGTCTCATTAACCCTGCCTCCTCCAATACAACAATCACTGGGGCGTCACAGTCACAACAACAACTGTGTACATAGCAGGGCCCACAACCTGGGAATCACAGTTTACATGTGCTCTTACACATCAACCCGACTTTGTAATATAGGGTTTCGTCTGTGTCTATGGCACACTACTGTACACCTTTCAAACAAACCAGTGAACCCACTGCTTATGTCAATATGGAATAAATTGTACGTTTCAAAAGCTATGCTCCAAAGTCAATTTCTTACCAAAAAATATCACTATGTCAAACTTATATGATTTAGCATGATATTTTAAAACCACCACTTTACAATACTTTTCTACACTTTAGAAACAAATCCTAAAACTAATAGTACTTTCCGTTACTCACACACTTTCCAGCTGTGTGCCGTTTGGTTCTTCTCAGAAACTATACCCAGCGACTACATTAAAAAATAGTGACAAGCATATAAGCCATAACAGCCTCACAAGGATGAATAATAGCCAGTGGCTGGCTTTTACACATTTTGCTGAGTTTGGACGGCAGAATATAGATATATGTGACATACATTCTGACCAGAGAGATTATAGGTAATCTTGGCAGTTTATTCATGTGTCGTCACACCACTGTCCCAATTAACCAGGACATGGTTCTCTGCTTACATCAGCGAGGCCGTTCAACCAGTGACTACCTTGGCCTGGCCTGTCACTGCGAGGTGACACAGGTCACTGGCTGACGTCTCCTGTCACAGCCGAGAGTGGGTCACCAAGCTGTCATAACCAGTCACATAAGCTAGTCTATGGGACACTTGATGTGTCTCCATGGCAATGTAGACTGCTCCACAAACAAACCCTTGTGTTATGTAAGCAGAGGCAGAATTGGCCAAAGGGTATAGTAGGGGGGTGTATGGCTGGTGGGGGGGTTAACCCATGTGAAAATTAGTAAAACAAGAGGAAAGAACAAGCGTTAGTGCAACCTGGGATTAAACGAAATTCACTTTCAAACTTTATGCATGTACCTGTTGAAATAAAGTCATGCTTGTGGCACGTCGATCAGCGTTTGAGGAAACCTAGAAATTACAACATTGAGATTTGTCGATATCAAACAGATACAGACATTTGAGATGACATCTGCAAAACAAATGTCTCTGAACCCAAAGTCTGCTGCCTTGTGGATTTTGTAGCAAATTAGTGGACACGACATTTAGTTTTCATAAGGGCAATGGAAAAAGTCGATAAACAGCGTGATATAACAAATATTATACAATAAATGACGAGGCCATTTATTATAACCATTAGCTTATGTTATGACAACCTTACCAGTGTCATATTGTACAACCTGAAATAAAAGTAAAAATGTCACATACGTCGGAGTAATACGTTAGAGTGCATAAAATTATGTATTGCAGACATAGGCAAAGCAAATCATCACTCAGAGTCATGCCATTCAGACAGCTTTGTAACAGAGTTAAGCAAATGTTTACATTGTTAACAGGAGTCACAGGTCTGTTGAAAGAATGTATGTTGACAATAACTGTTCATCACCTCCAGACTGAACCACTAGCAGCACTTTATAAAGAAAACATAAGGTCTAGAACTGTCAGTGGCACACCACTCTGTTGACTCTCAACCACCTGTAGTGTCCTTTAAGGTGCAGCCACACAGAGCAAGTGTAAGTCTGTGGTCGCACACGGCCGCACGGTCACGCACGGCCGCACAGGAACGTGAAAGGTGTAAGAGACCACTGATCAGCCACTGGCGGCTGCTCCATTGATGCGAGGACTTAGTGCGTCAAACACGATACTTCAACAATGATCAATAGAATGTTTGTGTTATTTATCTCGCCGGCTATTTATCTCATCTTTGATTGTACGGCCTCGCTTTACCTTCGCTTGGCTTTCACTGCCGCACTTTCATCTAGGATCAATGTTTTGCTGAGATATTAGTTTACACTCGCTCTCAAATTATTTACTCGACCATGACAATCTGAGTGTATTAATCACATTGACAGGGTCCTTTAATGTTACGCATCCACGTGCGTATCTTAAAATATGTATTCTGTAATATCGTGGACCCATCAGTTGCATCCATTGCCATTTTGCTTCAGCTACAAATGAGCAGGCAAGAAAGGCTCTGAGATACATTGTTAATTTATCAAACGAATCACAAACAGCAGCTA
>JAODUO010004076.1:0-12904 GCA_025642075.2 Ridgeia piscesae | reverse complement strand
TTGGTACCGGTTGTTTTTAATTAAATAAAATTTCTTTGGAAACAGCATTTTTGTTTTTTATTGGAACGTTAAAAATTTCAAATAAGAATTAGTGGGGGAAAAAAGGGGATTTGTTTAATCAGTTGTTATTTAAAAATCGGGGTTAAGGAAAAACACTCAATACAAGGGTTTTTTTTTGGGGAAAAATAAAAATTTGGAATTTTTTCAAAAAATTTTTTTTTAACAAAAAAATTTTTTGGGTTTTTTTTAAAAAAATATTTTTAAATTTTTTGTTTTTCCCAAAATTTTTTGGGGAAATAATTTCTAAATTAACTTTTTTAGAATTGTGCTTTTTTTAAAATTTGTTTTTTGAATCCCCAATTTTTTCAAACCCTTTTTAAAACAAGTCCTTTTTTTTTCCCTGTTGGGGAAAATACTGGGCCTTTTTTTTGGGGAAATTTTTTAAAATTTTTAAAATTGACATTGTTCAAACTCCCAAATTGGTTTTCACAAAAGTTTTTTTTTTTTTTAAGGCTTTAAAAAAAAAATTTTTTAACTTTTTTTAATTTTTTCCTTTTTTAAAAATTTCCAACACCCGGGTTTCAAGTAAATTTTTTTTATTTTTGTGGTAGTTTTTTAAAACCCATTGTTAAATTTGTTCCATATCACTTTGTATTTTTACCCCCGGGATACAATTAAAAAATTTTAAATTAAAAGGTATATTTTGAGGTTTTGGGTTTTTAAAAAATTTGGGGGAAAAAACTTTTCGGGCCCCCAAAAAGGGGCCCCAAGGTTTTAATTTCTTTTAAAAGGGGTTTTTAAAATTTTAATAAAGTTTAAAAATTTTATATGGGAGAATTTTTAAATTTAAAATTTGGAAAAGTAAAAATTTAATTTGGTTTATCAAATTTTTTTTATTTTTAAATTTCATAAAAAATTTCATTTTTTTTTTGGGGTATGCTAAAAAAACTAAAAAAAAAAAAGGGTAATTTTTTTTAAAAAGATTAAAAAAATTTTTTGAATTTTTATTAAAAACCCCCCTTTTTTAAAAAGGGCCCAAAAAAAAAGGGCTTTTAAAAAAATTTAAAACGAAAGTAAAATTATTGTAAAAAATTTTGGAAAAGGAAACCCTTTTTTCCAAGCGTTCAAAATCAGGAAAAACCCGTTTTTGTAAAATTTTTCCACAAGTTCTAAATGGTTTCCCACAAAGTCAGTGCGCACACACAGCACTAAGCTGAACTCTGATAAAAAATGTCTTGAATATGTGTGATCAAACATCAGGTGATTCATCATTCAGAGAAATTTGAGTCATGTTTGTTTCCCTTTCCCCATAATAGTTGGTCTTTATGTATAAAATAAATAAAAGTTTAAATAATCACAGTTTTTTTTTGAAACCCCGGGCCGTTTGAAAATTTTTTAAGCAAGGGAGTCGCCTTTTTCTTGTCACTACTGTAGATATTTTCAAAATTTTTTTTCGAAAAAAATCGGGCACAGTTATGAACATCCCAGATATGTATTATATCTACGTTAGATGATACAATATATTTCGGGTTTGTAATTGTATCGTAAGAAAATTATGTTTGCTTTATCAGTTAATATAATAAGTATTGATTTCGAAGATTTAATTTTGAATGCAATAGAAGGTACTTTTAATAAGACATACATCGGGATTTGCTTGCATTTGATAGGAGATAAGCAAAAAGATGCATGGGGACACTTTGTGGGTTTTGAAAAGCTGGGCATGGGTGCATTTGATGTACACTTTTTTTGATAAAAAATAGCATATTTTTTTCAAATCACAACAACATAGGTACAATAAAGGTATAGTGGACGTAAGTCATAATATTGTGACAGCGAGTCCCAGGTTTTAATTGCGTTCCTAAACTGCAAAAATTTTCTATTTGGATTCCCCATAAGTCATTTATTCTAAATAAAATAATGGGGAATTTTGGCCCAATTTGGGGGAAATTTTGGATGATTGGCCCATTTTTTACCCGGGGTGCCAAAAAGGCGGGGGATTTGGGCCCCCTAAAATTTTATTGCTGAAATCATGCCATTTGTTAGGAATTAAAATATAGGATTATGTAGTAATACAAAATATAAATTTATGTATGATATTAAACATGGATACATTTAAATCTCTCCTTAAATCAATTATTTAAATCTTTTTAATGTTTAATCATCATAATTTTTAAAATTTTTGTCGTTATATTATAATGTATTTATTATTTGAAAATGTAGTTGAAACTAATAATGTATTAATATAGTTGCATACTATGTCTATGTCTACGTGATTAATCAGCAGAGTTCATCAGTCTGGATACAATTGTGCTGTGCCAGGTGTGAGGTGCTAGACAAAGTATATACAAACGCGAGTAAAGTATCAACGAGGTGCGAGTAAAAACACAAACTACAGCTTAGAGTGTGAAACTGTCACTACCCTAAAGCTTAGATTTGGAGGGCATTCCACCAGAAGACAGTTCGGGGAAGAAAGAATTGTTTTAGACTGAATGGATCTGGGATATTGATATGTCCTGAATAATACCTTTTACTGGACAGTGGGGATTTAAAAAGGGAGGTACCCTTAATGGCAATCAGTTGCTTGATCCTTACAATCAACAGAAGGAGCAGTTGTCTTCTTTTTTTAAATGGACCACGGAGATGGTTAATACGTGGACACGTTCCTCTTTGAATGTAATTGTTTAGAACAAATCTGACTTCGATGTGATGTCTCTATCTTATCAACCTCCTTCTTGATGGAATCTAGGCTGGCACAGTTCTATGGGAGCGACAAAGTGACGTGAAAAGTGCTTGTTGTCTTAGCTTCTGTGACGTTCTTCAAGGGTTTAGTTTTATTATACAAACATCAGAATGTCTATCTGATAATAGCAAAAAGTTTGTTTTTGATGGCTGTAGGGATGGGGGGGTCACATTTCTATGGTATAGTATATTGACCCATGGCTTGTTAAATACATTGTACAGCTGTAGATAGAAAACTGTAACTTTGCCAATTTGGATAGTTATGGTTTTATGAAAAAAACTACAAGCCCATAACCATCCAAACTGACAAAGCTTTACAGTGTTCTATGTATAACAAAATTAACAAGCCACGGGTCAATATTCTATACCATAGAAATGTGACCCCCCCTGCTGTAAAACATTTATTCGGTAATTATCAAATGGATATTTACTGTGATGTTTGTATGAATCATACACTGTCACATAACCATATAAATTGGCAAATATGTTTATAACATTTGCTATTATAAGCCATGGGTCAATATACTATACCATAGAAATAGGACCCCCTCCCTCTGTAAAACATTTATTTGGTTTTATCAAATGATATTTACTGTGATGCTTGTATGAATCATACACGGTCACATAACCATATAAATTGGCAAATATTTTATAACATTTACTATTATGAGCCACGGGTCAATATATTATACCATAGAAATATGACCCCCCACCTCACTTCATTTCCATAAGGCAGTTAGCAGAACGTGGACCAAGTAGAATGTTTTCTATGAAATTGGACACAAAATAAAATACTGGTGTTGGTGCAAGTGACAACAAAATATGCCCACTGAGGAGTGTCAGTTTGAAAAGGAGATCTTTCAGTGGAAAAAAGTATGTTGGCATAACAATAATATTATTAATATGCAATGTTGCATAAATATAAACAAAACGTTACCTTCAATGTCTTTAATACTCAAATAACATATATAAAAGAAAAACCCATGAAGAAACAAGGGGTGGGTCATTTTTCCATAGGGGGCGTTATAGTATTTTGACCCCTGGGTCACTTTTCTACGCGGGGCAATATTCTATCTGACACCGGCCTTCTTGGAGAGCTACTGAATCAGCTGGGTTAGAAATGGTTCTGTAAAGGAGACAGTCGTCCGCAAAAAGACGGAGCTTAGAAGTTATTCCTGTTGGTAGGTCGATGATGAAGGATAGGGAAAGCAGTGGACCGAGGATTGTCCTCAGCGGGGCGTAACTACTATATAGTGTTTATATATATTTTTATTAAATTTTTACTACGTTTATGTAGAATATAAGTTACATAAATATTACGTTTAATTAACGTTTAGTCCTTCTATCTCAGATCTTTACAATAATGCACGACATGTTAGTAGGGAGGTCAGACTGATTTGCCGCCATTTTTTGTTATAACAGTCCATGATTCAGCGATAGCTGATTTCTGGTGTTAGAGCGTTAACGATTTTTGTGTCGGTGTCGCATTTTGGTTTTCACTGTTTATGCCTGCGGCCATGTTGGATTACGCTGAAAGGCCCCATCTTTCAAAATTATTTGCGAGATTATGTTAATGAGTATGGCCATTTTGAAGTTATCAATAAAGAAGAAAGATCAATGAACATGATCGTACAAATATCATGATAATCAGTCGATAAATAGGTGTAGTAATTAGTCAGTTAAATGGCCTATGTTTAACAATGTTTTGTGCCTATTTATTTAGGTGGATTCGGCATGATTCATATGCAGAAATGTAAAGAATTGTGTGGAGTGTAATATGATTACAGTGATGGCTTACTAATTGATAAAAAAAAAAAATTCACATGGCACCCCTGCATTTCAGCGAAGTGGACCGAATCATCCCGTTTCAGTGGGCCAAATCATCCCGTCTCATTTGCCGAATCATCCTTCGGACTGAGCTAAATAAATGTTGTCCCGAATCATCCAGAACCCATTTTCTGTGTACGCCCTGGCAATTTTCTGAGCAGCTATGGAAATAAATGCGATTCTGACCATTATTTTATTTAGAATAAATGACTTATGGGGAATCCAAATAGATAATTTTGCAGTTTAGGAACGCAATTACAAACTCATGAAAACAGGACTCGCTGTCACAATATTATGACTTACGTCCACTATACCTTTATTGTACCTATGTTGTTGTGATTTGATAAAACATATGCTATCTTTTATCAATAAAAGTGTACATCAAATGCATTCGTCTTCAGTGTACACCATGTATACATTTTCAAAACTCCACTAAGTGTCGCCACTGTACATCTTTTTGCTATCATCTCCATATACAAATGCAAGCAAATACCTGATGTATGTCTTATTGAAAGTACCTTCTATTGCATTACAAAATTAAATCATTCAGAAATCAATACTTAGTTATATTAATGCTGATAAAGCAAACATAAGTTTTTCTTACGATAGCAATTAGCAAACGTCGAAATGACTATAGTATCATCTAACGTAGATAGTAGATACATATCTGGTATGTTCACTAACTGTGCCTGATGTTGTTTCAGACAACGGAGACATATGTAGAAAGTATCTACAGTGAAGTGACAAAGCTGCGACAAGCCGCACACATTGACGACTACAACTGTCGCGTCCTGTGCCCAACAAAACGTTATCAAACGGCCAGTTTTGTGATTTCAAGAAAAAGAGAAAACGTGTGATTGATACTCGTGAAACATTCATTTATTGTCATACATAAAGACACCAACTCATTCATGGAGGGAACGGAATCAAGCATGACTCAAATATTCTCTGAATGATGAATCACCTTGATGTGTTGATGCACACGATATACAAGACATTTTTCTCATCAGAGTTCAGCTTAGTGCTGTGTGTGCGCACTGACGTTTGTGGGAAACCATTTAGATATGACACTTGTGGAAATATTTTACAAAAACGTGGTGTGTTAGAGCCTGCATTTTGACACTAACATTGGTGACTAATTTCAAAAGTGGTACCTGTGCTTTACACGTCTCGCTGGGTATTATCCAATCATGTACTAATGCACGTTTGGTTGTGACGTAACGTTTTATGCTGTATAACGTTGAAGACACCAGTGTGCTTCCACGCAGTGGTAAAAACCTTTGTGAATGGAAACGGGTTCGCAGTGGAAGTATATTCAATATGGCTGTGAATGTAAACACTTGTACTATTGTGAAACGATTGAAATGTGGCACATGTGGTACATGTTTTTTACGCAATCTAGTCTTATTGCAGCATGACCGCATCCATACTGGTGAGAAACCATGCAAATGTGATACCTGTGATGCACAATTCTCACAAAGTAGTAAATGGAAGAACCATGTCTGTATCCACACAGGTGAGAAACCCTACAAATGTGATACCTGTGGTGCACAATTCTCACAAATTTTTAATTTGAAGAAACATGTCCGTATCCACACTGGGCATAAACCATACCAATGTGATTCTTGTGATGCAAAATTCTTGGAAAGTGGTAATTTGAAGAACCATGTCCGTACCTACACTGGGAAAAAACCTTCAAATGTGATACCTGTGGTGCACAATTCTCCCAAAATGGTCATTTGAAGAAACATGTCCGTATCCACACAGGTGAGAAACCCTACAAATGTGATACATGTGGTGTACACTTCTCAGAAAGTGGTAGTTTGAAGACACATGTCCGTATCCACACAGGGGAGAAACCATACAAAAGTGATACCTGTGGTGCACAATTCTCCCAAAATGGTCAGTTGAAGACACATGTCCGTATCCACACTGGGCGTAAACCGTACAAATGTGATACTTGTGAGGCACAATTCTCAACAAGTGGTCATTTGAAGAAACATGTCCGTATCCACACAGGTGAGAAACCCTACAAATGTGATACATGTGGTGTACAATTCTCAGAAAGTGGTAGTTTGAAGAAACATGTCCGTATTCACACAGGGGAGAAACCATACAAATGTGATACCTGTGGTGCACAATTCTCACAAAGTGGTAATTTGAAGACACATGTCAGTATCCACACAGGGGAGAAACCCTACAAATGTGATACCTGTGGTGCACAATTCTCACAAAGTGGTAGTTTGAAGACACATGTCCGTGTCCACACAGGGGAGAAACCATACAAATGTGATACCTGTGGTGCACAGTTCTCCCAAAATGGTCATTTGAAGACACATGTCCGTGTCCACACAGGGGAGAAACCATACAAATGTGATACCTGTGGTGCACAATTCTCACAAAGTGGTAATTTGAAGACACATGTCAGTATCCACACAGGGGAGAAACCCTACAAATGTGATACCTGTGGTGCACAATTCTCCCAGAATGGTAATTGGAAGACACATGTTCGTATCCACACAGGGTATAAACCATATAAATGTGATGTCTGTGGTGCACAGTTCTCACGAAGTAATAAGTTGAAGACACATGTAAGTAAACATCGACATTATCTCAATTATAAAATATCTCCTCTAGTCTTACTTCGCAAGGTTACCACTTCATGAACCAGTTGTATTGAGATGTATCTTCGTATAACCCTATGATGTATCGTAACAGTAACTAACAATGATTAAACAAATCCCTAGGATTACGTCACGCTGTATCTATAGGGTTACGTGTCATGTGATGAATGTTGTTAACAGTAAATACCAATAAATATCAAAAAGTGTCAGTGTTCCAAATGAATTCTTATTAACGGTTAAAAACAACCTGGTAGCCGTATATGTTAAACTTATTGATGTAAAAAAAAATCCATTACAATTATGTGTGTAAATAGATGCCTGAATTGATGTCATTGTAATAAAACATATTCCATAAAAATTGGAGCATTTCACACAAAAATAGTCTGGTTATGGACGTGGGCAGAGACGTTCACGTGCACGCAAACATTAATCAACTCTCGGTGAAACATGGCTTTTTACAGCCTTCACTCATTCTCTGCACATGACCTTCGCGTCTCAATCAGTTTCAATCCAGGCATTGATATAGGCTACATAGAGAGCGCTTTCATTCAGGTGGAGTGTTTCACTATAACCCTATGTATTTTGACAGTAATGTATTTTACAACTGTGATTAACCAAATGAATACGATTGCTTCATTCGTCACTGTCTATACTTCACTGTGCTATCGTAACGCTGTTATTAATAACATCAACAAAATAGATAGTCCACATAACTGTAAACTAAATGATAAAATGTAAATTACAGGTATTGGGTGGTGTGTATTAAAGTGGAAATATTAACTGTCTGTTCTTTCTATCATAAAATAGTAATACTGACACACTAACAATATACATGTATTAAGTTCTGTTTACACAATTTACTAAAAATCAACTGTTTAAGATGTGGATTGATCAGATTAATAATGTGTTCCTGTAGTAATTAAAATGGAAGTAGATCGCGACGCAATCACAAGTAATCGTGATGACCTGCCCTGACGCCGTAATTTTGAGTTTTGAAATTTCAGTTGTTCTCAAAAAGAAAGCTGGTCGGAATAAGCGTAACATACACGTGTGGCTGGGGTCCAAACATGACAAGAAAATATAAAATACTAAAAGAATGCCCTCATTCCCACGTGGGCATTTATCCTCCAATATGTGCTTTTAATATGATTAACATACATATACCATGGTAACCTATATCTCTGCCAAGTTTTAACTTGTGGTCTCATATCGTTCAACTTCAACTAATTCCGTGTTTTTGCAATAAATCTTTGTCATGATTTTGGAATGCAGATAACATTAATTTTGAAATTATTATTCTACAATATGCGACGTAACGTAACTCCTATACGGAAAACTGGATTCTGAACTTATTTGGTTTTGTTTATATGATAATTTCAGAGTTACAAGCACCCAAAGTTGGTTTGGGTGCTTGTAACTCTGAAATTATCATATAAACAAAACCAAATAAGTTCAGAATCCAGTTTTCCGTATAGGAGTTACGTTACGTCGCATATTGTAGAATAATAATTTCAAAATTAATGTTATCTGCATTCCAAAATCATGACAAAGATTTATTGCAAAAACACGGAATTAGTTGAAGTTGAACGATATGAGACCACAAGTTAAAACTTGGCAGAGATATAGGTTACCATGGTATATGTATGTTAATCATATTAAAAGCACATATTGGAGGATAAATGCCCACGTGGGAATGAGGGCATTCTTTTAGTATTTTATATTTTCTTGTCATGTTTGGACCCCAGCCACATGTGTATATTACGCTTATTCCGACCAGCTTTCTTTTTGAGAACAAATGAAATTTCAAAACTCAAAATTACGGCGTCAGGGCAGGTCATCACGATTACTTGTGATTGCGTCGCGATCTACTTCCATTTTAATTACTACAGGAACACATTATTAATCTGATCAATCCACATCTTAAACAGTTGATTTTTAGTAAATTGTGTAAACAGAACTTAATACATGTATATTGTTAGTGTGTCAGTATTACTATTTTATGATAGAAAGTACAGACAGTTAATATTTCCACTTTAATACACACCACCCAATACCTGTAATTTACATTTTATCATTTAGTTTACAGTTATGTGGACTATCTATTTTGTTGATGTTATTAATAACAGCGTTACGATAGCACAGTGAAGTATAGACAGTGACGAATGAAGCAATCGTATTCATTTGGTTAATCACAGTTGTAAAATACATTACTGTCAAAATACATAGGGTTATAGTGAAACACTCCACCTGAATGAAAGCGCTCTCTATGTAGCCTATATCAATGCCTGGATTGAAACTGATTGAGACGCGAAGGTCATGTGCAGAGAATGAGTGAAGGCTGTAAAAAGCCATGTTTCACCGAGAGTTGATTAATGTTTGCGTGCACGTGAACGTCTCTGCCCACGTCCATAACCAGACTATTTTTTGTGTGAAATGCTCCAATTTTTATGGAATATGTTTTATTACAATGACATCAATTCAGGCATCTATTTACACACATAATTGTAATGGATTTTTTTTACATCAATAAGTTTAACATATACGGCTACCAGG
The DNA here is from genome assembly GCA_025642075.2 of Ridgeia piscesae. NCBI lineage: Eukaryota > Metazoa > Annelida > Polychaeta > Sabellida > Siboglinidae > Ridgeia > Ridgeia piscesae. The sequence goes on along the minus strand of JAODUO010004076.1, from coordinate 3,161 downwards.
TTGTTTTTAACCGTTAATAAGAATTCATTTGGAACACTGACACTTTTTGATATTTATTGGTATTTACTGTTAACAACATTCATCACATGACACGTAACCCTATAGATACAGCGTGACGTAATCCTAGGGATTTGTTTAATCATTGTTAGTTACTGTTACGATACATCATAGGGTTATACGAAGATACATCTCAATACAACTGGTTCATGAAGTGGTAACCTTGCGAAGTAAGACTAGAGGAGATATTTTATAATTGAGATAATGTCGATGTTTACTTACATGTGTCTTCAACTTATTACTTCGTGAGAACTGTGCACCACAGACATCACATTTATATGGTTTATACCCTGTGTGGATACGAACATGTGTCTTCCAATTACCATTCTGGGAGAATTGTGCACCACAGGTATCACATTTGTAGGGTTTCTCCCCTGTGTGGATACTGACATGTGTCTTCAAATTACCACTTTGTGAGAATTGTGCACCACAGGTATCACACTTGTATGGTTTCTCCCCTGTGTGGACACGGACATGTGTCTTCAAATGACCATTTTGGGAGAACTGTGCACCACAGGTATCACATTTGTATGGTTTCTCCCCTGTGTGGACACGGACATGTGTCTTCAAACTACCACTTTGTGAGAATTGTGCACCACAGGTATCACATTTGTAGGGTTTCTCCCCTGTGTGGATACTGACATGTGTCTTCAAATTACCACTTTGTGAGAATTGTGCACCACAGGTATCACATTTGTATGGTTTCTCCCCTGTGTGAATACGGACATGTTTCTTCAAACTACCACTTTCTGAGAATTGTACACCACATGTATCACATTTGTAGGGTTTCTCACCTGTGTGGATACGGACATGTTTCTTCAAATGACCACTTGTTGAGAATTGTGCCTCACAAGTATCACATTTGTACGGTTTACGCCCAGTGTGGATACGGACATGTGTCTTCAACTGACCATTTTGGGAGAATTGTGCACCACAGGTATCACTTTTGTATGGTTTCTCCCCTGTGTGGATACGGACATGTGTCTTCAAACTACCACTTTCTGAGAAGTGTACACCACATGTATCACATTTGTAGGGTTTCTCACCTGTGTGGATACGGACATGTTTCTTCAAATGACCATTTTGGGAGAATTGTGCACCACAGGTATCACATTTGAAGGTTTTTTTCCCAGTGTAGGTACGGACATGGTTCTTCAAATTACCACTTTCCAAGAATTTTGCATCACAAGAATCACATTGGTATGGTTTATGCCCAGTGTGGATACGGACATGTTTCTTCAAATTAAAAATTTGTGAGAATTGTGCACCACAGGTATCACATTTGTAGGGTTTCTCACCTGTGTGGATACAGACATGGTTCTTCCATTTACTACTTTGTGAGAATTGTGCATCACAGGTATCACATTTGCATGGTTTCTCACCAGTGTGGATGCGGTCATGCTGCAATAAGACTAGATTGCGTAAAAAACATGTACCACATGTGCCACATTTCAATCGTTTCACAATAGTACAAGTGTTTACATTCACAGCCATATTGAATATACTTCCACTGCGAACCTGTTTCCATTCACAAAGGTTTTTACCACTGCGTGGAAGCACACTGGTGTCTTCAACGTTATACAGCATAAAACGTTACGTCACAACCAACAGTGCACTAGTACATGATTGGATAATACCCAGCGAGACGTGTAAAGCACAGGTACCACTTTTGAAATTAGTCACCAATGTTAGTGTCAAAATGCAGGCTCTAACACACCACGTTTTTGTAAAATATTTCCACAAGTGTCATATCTAAATGGTTTCCCACAAACGTCAGTGCGCACACACAGCACTAAGCTGAACTCTGATGAGAAAAATGTCTTGTATATCGTGTGCATCAACACATCAAGGTGATTCATCATTCAGAGAATACTTTAGTCATGCTTGATTCCGTTCCCTCCATGAATGAGTTGGTGTCTTTATATGACAATAAATGAATGTTTCAGTATCACACGTTTTCTCTTTTCTTGAAATAAACTGGCCGTTTAATCTTGTTGGACGAGAAAATTGTGTATCCCAATGTGTGCGACTACGCACTTCACTTGTGTAGAACTTTCTACATATGTCCGTTTCTGAAACAACATCGCACAGTTAGTAACATACCAGGATACTGTTACATCTACGAGTGTAATTTCGAGTTTGCTAATTGCTATCGAAAACATTATGTGTGCTTTATCAGCATATCATAACTAAGGTTATTTCAGAATGTTTTTGACACGGGAGAAGGTACTTTCAAATGACATGCATCAGTATTTCTTGCATTGTATATGGAGATGATAGCAAAAGATGTACAGTGGCGACACCATGAGTTTTGAAAATGTATACAGTGTACACTGAAGAGAATGCATTTGAAATGTCATTAATAAAAGAACATATGTTTTATCAAATCCAATCAGTACAAAAGGAATTGGAGAACATTGTATGACAGGAGTCCTTTTCATGTGTTTGTATGCGTTCATAACTGAAATTATCTATTTGATTCCCATAAACATTTATTCTAAATAAAATAATGGTCAGAATCGCATTTATTTCCATAGCTGCTCCAAAATAATTGCCAGGGTATTACAGAATCGGTTCTGATGATTCGGGAACATTTATTTACAGTACAAAGGATATTCGTCATGAGGGATGATTTGGCCACTGAAAGGATTTGTCACTTCCTGAAATCAAAAGTTGTCATGTCAGAATTAACAATATAGGATTAATATACAATATAAATTATGTATGATATTAAACATGGATACATTTAATCTCTCCTTAATATCAGTTACTTTAAAGTCGTTTTTAATTTTATCTAAAATTTAAATTTTAGTCGTTATATATCATGTATTTAGTATTTGAAAATGTATTTAAATAATAATGTATAATATAGTTGCATACTATGTCTATGTCTAGGGTTTATCACAATTCATCGCGATACTTGTGCTTCGGGTGTGAAGGTGCTAGAAAAAGTATAAAAAACTGCGAGAAAGTATCAATAGGTGCGAGTAAAAACCAAAACAGTTTAGAAGTGTGAACTGCATTTACCAAATGCTTAGATGGTTGGGCTACCAAGACATTCCCGGGAAGGCATTCCAAAACATCAAAAGAAAAATTTTTGTTTG
>JAODUO010004075.1:0-12644 GCA_025642075.2 Ridgeia piscesae | reverse complement strand
GTGTTTTGTCTTTGATGCGTGTATCAGTGGTACTTCAACATAATATTATTGTCTTAATTAATCTCACAGTGGGATGGGAGAGCGACCAGCTACTATTAACGACGGGAATCCGCATGCACCCGCATTACTTTAAAGCAGGCCAATCTCCAAGCTGGATTACAATATCGGAAGTTTCTTCTGGGTATATCGGGACGGCGTTCCTTGATTAGTCTGCGAGAGATGTTGGCTTCGAGACAGCTGAGATACCGTCACTGACGAAAACAAGAGAGTGACGTGAAATCATGTTATTGCTTCCATCCCGTCCGAAGACAAATGGTGGTGACTATAGTGATCGGAGCCATATCTAGGCGACTGCATCTTATCACATCTGCTATGTTTCTATCGGTAGACGTAACAGCTCAGATGTTTTGAAAACAACATAGCCTGTGTCCACTGCTTATGTTTTGCTGCATGGCACGTCTGGACTTGTAAACTAATACTTATCATCAATTGTCATGGCAGTATCACTTTGCTCGTGTGGAACGACATTCTTTCGTAGAATATCTGAAGACACAAAAAATCGCATCGATCATATTGGTAAAGCCTTATATTTCATTGATTTACCTTTCACAAAGAATGCAACTGCACGCGTCACCTTCCTGGTGTATGTCCATAGTGGTGTGCTAGCCTCAGTGACATGTTATCGTAAATTGTTCACAGTATTGTGTTCCTCTCAGTGATATGTTGTTCTTAGTGGTGTGTTGTTCAGAGCATTGTATTTTTCTCCGTGATGTGTTATTCTCAGTGGTTGTTGTTCACAGTATTGTTTTTTTCTCCGTGATGTGTTATTCTCAGTGGTGTGTTTTTTTTTTTTCTCCGTGATGTGTTATTCTCAGTGGTGTGTTGTTCACAGTATTGTATTTTTCTCCGTGATGTGTTATTCTCAGTGGTGTGTTGTTCACAGTATTGTATTTTCTCCGTGATGTGTTATTCTCAGTGGTGTGTTGTTCACAGTATTCTATTTTCTCCGTGATGTGTTATTCTCAGTGTGTGTTGTTCTTTCGTGCTGTATAGTGTTGCTCTCCCTCGGTTGTTCTCGGAAGTGTGTTATTCACGTTCTCAGTAATGAGTTGCACCCAGGGGAGTGATGTTCAGCGCTGTGTGTCACGCCCAATCTACTAAACCAAGACACAGGTTTCATTTTCATTATGGAAAAACCCCAAAAAAAAAATTTTTTTTTGTCAAAGAAATGCATGGAAGGGTGTGAATGAATAATTCTAGACTCGGGGAGATTAAGAAACAGTTAAATGCATGAGCTGAAATTATGGAAATGTAGGAGAGACTTTGAAGGAGAGAGAGAAAGAGAGGAGCTAAATTGTGGTGCGGAGAAGGGGGAGAGAGGTGGGGGTAGAAGAAGGAAGCCAACATAACGGTAATGAAAGACCGGACAGGCAATAGAGCCGAGCCAGCCGAGAGACGTGCGGAGGAGGGGGGGAGAGGGGGGGGGGGTTTTAAATATATATATATATATATATATATATATATATATAAATATATATATATATATATATATATATATATATATATATATATATATATATGTGGTGTGTGTGTTGTGTGTATGTTTGGAAAAAATGTGTTTTTTTATGTAATTGGTTTAAAAAACGACTCGAGGCCCGACCGCCGAATGGACGTCGTTGGACAAGACTGTCTAACCTTACATGTACTCGTTTACGTTCTCTGCTTGAAAATCAATATTAACAAGACAAAGAACTAACTCAACAGGAGCCCACCAGACTCCAATCTATTCACAAAGACTGCTAAGACGCTCACGATCACAAATGACTGAAACTTAAAAGTCACTTTCCTTGACATTTGATATTTCGGGGCTGATTTACTCACCCGCGAAGAGCGCGTTGGCATGAAAACAGCAAGGCCGCGCACGAAAGGGAAGGCCGATATTACATTAGGAAGACTTCGAAGAGAGGCCAGTGCTGATGTCTTGCGGGTGGAGAAGGTTGCCAACAGGGAACTGTGGAAGTGGTGCAATTCAATGAAATAATTCACGAGCATGCTATTTCCTTATAAACGGAGCTGCAAGGAAAAACACATATCATAGGCCTACACTTTAATATTTAATCAGGATATCATCGGCTATGGAATATGTCACGGTGACTCAGACACCACTGTGCTGCCAATACATGCAAAGCTGGCCACGACCCGACACAGTGGACGGTGTTTTATCTTACCCTTGCTATTTTTTTAATTAAAAATCTCGTTCCTGTAATAATTCATCCGGCCCAAGGGGAAAACCCCTGTAGGGGTTCCTTGAACCACTTCACTTGCTTCTGTTCAATTGTATAATTGAGCGTTGACATGTTCCAGCCTCACATATTTCACGACCTGTTTGGAGGAGGACATGCGGGTTAATACGATAGTGCAATTTGAATGTTAAAACTTAGAAACACGTACGCAATGAGTCGATCATTTCCCGGGAAGTCCGCACACAGTGAACATTTCATTCGAATGTTCATTAATACTGAGGGGCGTATTACAGTACAGATTAAGCACAAACTAGTGTGTAGCTGTTGCTTAATGTGACCATGAAAGCGGACACAGAAGGTAAAGATAGTTCTCAAATATGATCAATATAGAGAAACTCTCATATGATTGACAAAGCGAGTCAGTGATTATGTTATACTGTCAGGTCGCCGAGCCTCTCACCGATAATAATAAACAATAATACATTTTCTTTTAATTAAATACCTAATATCGAAGTATTTGAATATGCTTTATTTAAACCACCACTATGATTTATACTCGTTATACTTATCTTTTTGAAAATTCCTAAAATATATATATATATATATATATATATATATATATATATAAATATAAACATATTTTTTTTTTGGGGGATTTGAACATTTAATCGAACGTATTGAATGAATGCTACGCAACTGATGGTGTAGCAGATAGTAACAATTGATTGACAATCAATCGACACGTTTGTGTATTGGTTTTACAGACATCAACGGTGATGGAGTCGTTGACTGGAATGATTTCGAAAATGTTCTTGAGGTACGTCGTAACCATAGTATTTTCACGTACTGATAACGTTTGGGAACTAAATGTCTAACGCACTGAAGTTACATATATAAATTGGCAAGCTTTTTGAAATATTGCCTGTTTTTACTTAAAGCAGGTTACATTCGAAATATGAAAATAATTAGTAATTGTTTATAGTAAATTTAGTACATGGTATTAACCATCGTGTGCATTTCAAAATACTAATCTTACACAGGCATGTTTTAAGTAATTGTAAATATTCTCAATGTGTTCGTTTTTAGCTAAAAAAACATTTTTAATTAGGGTGCACTACTGTATGTTTAGTGAGTGCGAATATGAAGTACTGTGGTAGAATAATTCTTTAACCAAAGCTATTAGCAGAGAACAGGGGCATTATAGGATTTTAAACATTTTTTTGGAAGGGAAATCCCCCAAAAAATCTTACAAATGTCATAAGAGTAACGTTTTGTACCAAATTAATGTTTGTAGTTACCGTTTTAAGAAACGCTCAGTATGCCACTGGAAATACTTCTTAGCAATGTTGTGAACCCGTAGTTTGACTATGTATTTAAGTTATGTAAAACAAATTGGTTTCATCCACGTGAAGACGCCGTCAATCTATAAAATGGCCGGGATTGGAAAGAAGCAGCTCATGTTAATTGACCACGAATATGCGGTGAAATTTGTAAACGCGGGCAGGTGGCTTGGAAACTGACCGCGGGTAATTATCTCGCCAGCAGAAGTTCGAAGAAGCCTACGGCTGGCGGCGTGATTCAGAGAAGTACCGGACCTCCCTGGAGACGCTACGGGGCGTCTGGGACGGCATCAGGAGTTGTGGCGACGACGACCAGGTGGGCGGCTCTGTCAACTCGTCACTTCGTGGTCTTACCGACAGTGACAATTAGTTCTGTTTCCTTCTACTTACTGGGGCGAGGTCTAGTCCTTGTGCTGACGCTGTGCTTTTGTTGTATAAAACCTCCCGTCTCTGAGGTTTCTCGTTTCCTAGCGAATTTGACGTTGTTCCGCCAGTACTATGTTTAACATAGTAGTCTGTCCACGTCTATTTTTATCACACGACCTAACCACATAACCCGACTTTTAAGTAATATTTCTGATATCTACGTTTTTTTTTAAATCATTAAGAGTAACACAAACAAACGATGATTTCACGGGAATAATACTAGTATATGCATGGGGCTGAGTGACGACAACGGTCTTCACTTATCAATGGGTGGTCACTGCCATCATCTCAGGAGTGATACGACGATGTCAAGTCATGTCATGGGATGGTTCCATGGTTTGATGCCAGGGTTTTGTGAGGGGGCCTTTTAGGGGGTGATGCCATGGTGTGAGGGGGCCATGGGGTGATGCCATGGGGGGTGCCATGGTGTGGCCATGGTGTGATGCCATGGTGTGTGCCATGGTGTGATCCCTTTTATGGGGTGAGGGGGCCATGGTGTGATGCCATGGTGTGAAGGGGGGCCATGGGGTGATGTATGGGGTGATGCCATGGTGTGATGCCATGGTGTAAAGCCATGGTGTGTGCCATGGGTGATGCATGGGTGATGCCTGGTGTGATGCCATGGGGTGATGCCATGGGGTGATGCCATGGTGTGATGCCATGGGGTGATGCCATGGTGTGATGCCAAGGTGTGATGCCATGGTGTGGTGCCATGGTGTTATGCCATGGTGTGATGCCATGATGTGATGCCATGAGGTGGTATGTTGTTGGAATACATATTTATATTAGTCCCGTATTACAATACGTGCAATTACATTACGATTTAAGATGTTATGTTCCAATTACTGATGTAGCAGCTTCGCTGTTCCCAGGAATATTTCTGTTTGTTGCCAATTGAATGCGTCTCTTTGTCTTAATATGAACCGAATTCGTATTGCTTAATAAAAACAATACTACTACGTCATGTTCATCATTACTTATTTAATCTTCTCTGCGTTAACTTCCGCATGATCCATCTCTGTAAATTTGCTTTCGTTGATATTTCTGCACACACAGTTATTACCAATCCATGCATAAGCGTCGAGAGGACTAAGCACGACGTGACAAATGACCGTGCTATGTTGCTCTGGCAGGACGGAAAGATTACGGAGGACGAATGGATGGGGATGTGGGAGAAGTTTGCCCTGGAGAGAGAGACTTCCGGTCGACTTCCCGACTGGCACCACAACTACATCGACTTCCTGTTCGGCGTCAGCGACACGTCAGGTAATCAGCATAAACAGAAACTCGCGCACCCGGCGTGACAGTCGGTGACTGGGCACTTATCATCAATCCACTCATAACATAGCATAAGCATAAGATAAGAGCGCATAGTATAGCAAGATAAGCATAGCATACATAAGATATTATCTACATAACAGCAAAGCAAAGCATAGCATAAACATCATTACTCTTTCAATGTAGCATTGCACCAGTCACTTGTGGCGGCTTTGTATTTAATGGATGTGTGTGCTGAAGTCATTGCATTAACGTGTTAATGAAATTTAATGATGTGTGTGTATCTATAACATATATATATATATATATATATATATATATGTTATAGATACACACACATCATTAAATTTCATTAACACGTTAATGCAATGACTTCAGCACACACATCCATTAAATACAAAGCCGCCACAAGTGACTGGTGCAATGCTACATTGAAAGAGTAATGATGTTTATGCTATGCTTTGCTTTGCTATGCTATGCTATGCTATGCTATGCTATGCTATGCTATGCTATGCTATGCTATGCTATGCTATGCTATGCTATGTTGTAAGTGGGTGGAGAGGTCTTTTCGGCAGGACCATCTTGGATAAGTGCCCAGTCACCGACTGTCACGCCGGGTGCGCGAGTTTCTGTTTATGCTGATTACCTGACGTGTCGCTGACGCCGAACAGGAAGTCGATGTAGTTGTGGTGCCAGTCGGGAAGCCGACCGGAAGTCTCTCTCTCCAGGGCAAACTTCTCCCACATCCCCATCCATTCGTCCTCCGTAATCTTTCCGTCCTGCCAGAGCAACATAGCACGGTCATTTGTCACGTCGTGCTTAGTCCTCTCGACGCTTATGCATGGATTGGTAATAACTGTGTGTGCAGAAATATCAACGAAAGCAAATTTACAGAGATGGATCATGCGGAAGTTAACGCAGAGAAGATTAAATAAGTAATGATGAACATGACGTAGTAGTATTGTTTTTATTAAGCAATACGAATTCGGTTCATATTAAGACAAAGAGACGCATTCAATTGGCAACAAACAGAAATATTCCTGGGAACAGCGAAGCTGCTACATCAGTAATTGGAACATAACATCTTAAATCGTAATGTAATTGCACGTATTGTAATACGGGACTAATATAAATATGTATTCCAACAACATACCACCTCATGGCATCACATCATGGCATCACACCATGGCATCACACCATGGCACCACACCATGGCATCACACCATGGCATCACACCATGGCATCACACCATGGCATCACCCCATGGCATCACACCATGGCATCACACCATGGCATCACCCCATAGCATCACCCCATGGCATCACACCAAGGCATCACCCCATGGCATCACACCATGGCTTCACACCATGGCATCACACCATGGCATCACCCCATAGCATCACCCCATGGCACCACCACACCATGGCATCACACCATGGCATCACACCATGGCATCACCCCATAACATCACCCCATGGCATCACACCAAGGCATCACACCATGGCATCACACCATGGCACCACACCATGGCATCACACCATGGCTTCACACCATGGCACCACACCATGGCATCACCCCATGGCATCACCCCATGGCATCACACCATGGCATCACACTATGGCATCACCCCATGGCATCACACCATGGCATCACACCATGGCATCAAACCATGGCATCAAACCATGGAACCATCCCATGACATGACTTGACATCGTCGTATCACTCCTGAGATGATGGCAGTGACCACCCATTGATAAGTGAAGACCGTTGTCGTCACTCAGTCGCATGCATATACTAGTATTATTCCCGTGAAATCATCGTTTGTTTGTGTTACTCTTAATGATTTAAAAAAAAACGTAGATATCAGAAATATTACTTAAAAGTCGGGTTATGTGGTTAGGTCGTGTGATAAAAATAGACGTGGACAGACTACTATGTTAAACATAGTACTGGCGGAACAACGTCAAATTCGCTAGGAAACGAGAAACCTCAGAGACGGGAGGTTTTATACAACAAAAGCACAGCGTCAGCACAAGGACTAGACCTCGCCCCAGTAAGTAGAAGGAAAAAGAACTAATTGTCACTGTCGGTAAGACCACGAAGTGACGAGTTGACAGAGCCGCCCACCTGGTCGTCGTCGCCACAACTCCTGATGCCGTCCCAGACGCCCCGTAGCGTCTCCAGGGAGGTCCGGTACTTCTCTGAATCACGCCGCCAGCCGTAGGCTTCTTCGAACTTCTGCTGGCGAGATAATTACCCGCGGTCAGTTTCCAAGCCACCTGCCCGCGTTTACAAATTTCACCGCATATTCGTGGTCAATTAACATGAGCTGCTTCTTTCCAATCCCGGCCATTTTATAGATTGACGGCGTCTTCACGTGGATGAAACCAATTTGTTTTACATAACTTAAATACATAGTCAAACTACGGGTTCACAACATTGCTAAGAAGTATTTCCAGTGGCATACTGAGCGTTTCTTAAAACGGTAACTACAAACATTAATTTGGTACAAAACGTTACTCTTATGACATTTGTAAGATTGTTCATCCCGTGGTTGCTGGTTCCATCCGTGTGAGGCCGCTAATCAATTTGCAAAATGATTCCTCCATGTTAAATCCTATAATGCCCCTGTTCTCTGCTAATAGCTTTGGTTAAAGAATTATTCTACCACAGTACTTCATATTCGCACTCACTAAACATACAGTAGTGCACCCTAATTAAAAATGTTTTTTTAGCTAAAAACGAACACATTGAGAATATTTACAATTACTTAAAACATGCCTGTGTAAGATTAGTATTTTGAAATGCACACGATGGTTAATACCATGTACTAAATTTACTATAAACAATTACTAATTATTTTCATATTTCGAATGTAACCTGCTTTAAGTAAAAACAGGCAATATTTCAAAAAGCTTGCCAATTTATATATGTAACTTCAGTGCGTTAGACATTTAGTTCCCAAACGTTATCAGTACGTGAAAATACTATGGTTACGACGTACCTCAAGAACATTTTCGAAATCATTCCAGTCAACGACTCCATCACCGTTGATGTCTGTAAAACCAATACACAAACGTGTCGATTGATTGTCAATCAATTGTTACTATCTGCTACACCATCAGTTGCGTAGCATTCATTCAATACGTTCGATTAAATGATTCTAATACAAACAACCAAAGACTAAATATTGTTTATATATTATATATATATATATATATATATATATATATATATATATAGTTTAGGCAATATTCTGAAAAGATAAGTATAACGAGTATAAATCATAGTGGTGGTTTAAATAAAGCATATTCAAATACTTCGATATTAGGTATTTAATTAAAAGAAAATGTATTATTGTTTATTATTATCGGTGAGAGGCTCGGCGACCTGACAGTATAACATAATCACTGACTCGCTTTGTCAATCATATGAGAGTTTCTCTATATTGATCATATTTGAGAACTATCTTTACCTTCTGTGTCCGCTTTCATGGTCACATTAAGCAACAGCTACACACTAGTTTGTGCTTAATCTGTACTGTAATACGCCCCTCAGTATTAATGAACATTCGAATGAAATGTTCACTGTGTGCGGACTTCCCGGGAAATGATCGACTCATTGCGTACGTGTTTCTAAGTTTTAACATTCAAATTGCACTATCGTATTAACCCGCATGTCCTCCTCCAAACAGGTCGTGAAATATGTGAGGCTGGAACATGTCAACGCTCAATTATACAATTGAACAGAAGCAAGTGAAGTGGTTCAAGGAACCCCTACAGTGGTTTCCCTTGGGCCGGATGAATTACTTAGCAGGAACGACGATTCTTGAATTGAAAACAAACGTGAACTTAAAAAATAACCGACTATCCAAACGCAGAATAAATGCAACCAAATTGTCATTCAATACTCCTTTTGTTGAGGAAAATAAAGCTCAAAGAAATGTTGCAGGTAATGATAATTACTGGCATCCATTTGACTGACAATCAATTAACTTTAGGTAACGAATGAAACTATTTATAGCAAGGGTAAGATAAAACACCGTCCACTGTGTCGGGTCGTGGCCAGCTTTGCATGTATTGGCAGCACAGTGGTGTCTGAGTCACCGTGACATATTCCATAGCCGATGATATCCTGATTAAATATTAAAGTGTAGGCCTATGATATGTGTTTTTCCTTGCAGCTCCGTTTATAAGGAAATAGCATGCTCGTGAATTATTTCATTGAATTGCACCACTTCCACAGTTCCCTGTTGGCAACCTTCTCCACCCGCAAGACATCAGCACTGGCCTCTCTTCGAAGTCTTCCTAATGTAATATCGGCCTTCCCTTTCGTGCGCGGCCTTGCTGTTTTCATGCCAACGCGCTCTTCGCGGGTGAGTAAATCAGCCCCGAAATATCAAATGTCAAGGAAAGTGACTTTTAAGTTTCAGTCATTTGTGATCGTGAGCGTCTTAGCAGTCTTTGTGAATAGATTGGAGTCTGGTGGGCTCCTGTTGAGTTAGTTCTTTGTCTTGTTAATATTGATTTTCAAGCAGAGAACGTAAACGAGTACATGTAAGGTTAGACAGTCTTGTCCAACGACGTCCATTCGGCGGTCGGGCCTCGAGTCGTCTACTCCTGCCTAATGATCTCTATTGACCTTCACATATCTTCAATAAATTAGGTAACACACATCGTCTGCTCTACCTGATATACACACATACACACACACACACACACACACACATATATATATATATATATATATATATATATATATATATATATATATATTTATATATATATATATATATATATATATATATATATATACACACACACACACACACACACCCCCTCCCTCTCCGTCTCCCCCTCTCTCGCGCACGTCTCTCGGCTGGCTCGGCTCTATTGCCTGTCCGGTCTTTCATTACCGTTATGTTGGCTTCCTTCTTCTACCCCCACCTCTCTCCCCCTTCTCCGCACCACAATTTAGCTCCTCTCTTTCTCTCTCTCCTTCAAAGTCTCTCCTACATTTCCATAATTTCAGCTCATGCATTTAACTGTTTCTTAATCTCCCCGAGTCTAGAATTATTCATTCACACCCTTCCATGCATTTCTTTGACAGATGTTTTTTTTAATGAATATTTATATTGTATTTACTTCCCAAGACATCAGGACGTTTTACCATAATGAAAATGAAACCTGTGTCTTGGTTTAGTAGATTGGGCGTGACACACAGCGCTGAACATCACTCCCCTGGGTGCAACTCATTACTGAGAACGTGAATAACACACTTCCGAGAACAACCGAGGGAGAGCAACACTATACAGCACGAAAGAACAACACACACTGAGAATAACACATCACGGAGAAAATAGAATACTGTGAACAACACACCACTGAGAATAACACATCACGGAGAAAATACAATACTGTGAACAACACACCACTGAGAATAACACATCACGGAGAAAATACAATACTGTGAACAACACACCACTGAGAATAACACATCACGGAGAAAATACAATACTGTGAACAACACACCACTGAGAATAACACATCACGGAGAAAAATACAATACTGTGAAGAACACGGTTTAAAATATTAGTGCTGACATAAAGGGTATCAGAGCAGTGTGGCGGCAGGGCAAAGGGGAAAAAAAGGGTTAAATTAAAACAAATATAGTGAAAAAAAAAAGAAATAATAATACCGATGTATAAAACAATAGTTAGAACCTCACTTAGAATTTTTATGCAACAGGGGAAAAATATCCAAAGATTTTGCTTTAGAAAAATAAAAAAAAAATGATAAAAAAAACTCGGGGAAAAAATGAAAAAACGTCACAAAAAAAGGTTTTGACCACTAAAAAACCAGAGATTAAAGGAGTCAAATTTTTGGGGTTTTTAAAAATTTGAAGGAATTAAAAAAGAAAATTTTTTTTCCGGTCAGAGAGGGGAACTAGGGGACATGGAACAAAAAAAAGCAGTGAGCTAAAATATTAGAAAAATTTTCATTTTTTACCAAGGAACAGAAAGGGGCTGTTTGTGAAGGTGCTAGTAGTGTTAATATTTAAAAATAAAATCGACAAAAAAGGGGGTATATTTAGATAGATAGGTTGGACTCTCGAAAAACCAAATTTCAATCCCCCCAAATCTAAAGGGTTTCCCTAATCCCCCTTTTTGTTAAATCTTTTTAAAAATCTCCATTTTTTATCTTTCCCCAATATATATATAAAAATATATATATATATTTTTATATATATATATATATATCTGTCTTTTCCCCCTTTTTTATACCTCTATCTCTCCATGGTTCCCTCTCTCCTCCTGGGTTCCCCTCTTTTTCATTTTCCCCTATTTCCCCCCTTCCCTCTCTCTCCAAAGGTTTCTGGGGGGCCAAAAGGAAATAGGGGAAAATTTTTGGGAAATTTTTTAATTTATTTAAAAAAACCTAATTTAGGAAATATTTAAAAGGATAATTTTAAACATGTTTTTATTGTTTTTTCTTAAAAAAATTATAAAATTTATATTATTTAATTTATTTTCCTCTTTATTATTTGAACCAAACAATATTTTTTTTTAAAAGATGAAAACCAAAAAAAATTAAACCCGATTTTCTGAACTCTGGTAAACGTTTATGATCGCAGAATTATTATGTAGAATGCTATGACATCTAAGGATGTGTGTTATGGGTGTGCGTGTTTGCCTGAATATGTATGTACGTGTTTGTATCTGTGCATTCATATACAACCTAATGTCGATGTACTTTTGAATGACTCGAGACACCGCCTGATTGACTCTCGGCAGTGAAAACTGCATCAGTTTTAACAAATGCGTACGTAAACAATAATTTCCATTTACCACAATAACAACCAAACACGCTTAAGAGACTTGGCAGTCTAAGAGCGAAAACATGTTTTCGAAAAAATCAGAACTACGTTACTACGAATCAGCACCACCGACTGAATGCCACGTTGTCCGTCTTCATCTGTCCGTGCCTGCGCCGGCCCTGGACTGGGATACGTGACGGCACAGCGGTCGTGTCCACGCCTGCCACATCCCTCACACCGCTGTCACCTGCCACTCAAAATCCAATTTCCCTTCTCGACCAAAGTGCGTTTTACTGTCTCGCCAATTCACGTTTGTTGCGTGGTGTTGGCCAACCTGTGCTGATAGCGGCCACTGGGAGTTGTAAGCCGATTCAAGACACCTGTTTCTATTGACGAAACCAATGTGAGCACCGGCTCGATCGACGTAGTGTTTGCCTTCAGAGTGAGCTGCAACCGGACTCGTCGACACACGGTCGCTATGCTTGTCCCGGGACGGACATTCTTCCAAAAAGGGCAATTAACTCCAGTGGGGGGGAGAGGA
>JAODUO010004073.1:0-12090 GCA_025642075.2 Ridgeia piscesae | reverse complement strand
GCGTGTTTGTGTCTGGGTATGTGTTGTGTATGTATGTGCGTGTTTGTGTCCATATTTTGGTGCATACGTCTACGTGTGTCGATCGGTATATGTCAATCAGTCTAGTGTTTGTGTAAGCATATGTTATATGTAATGTGTGTTAATTATATGGCAGTCGTGTCGGGTGAGTCCTGGGTGTTGACGTTTATAGTGTACGTTGACTAAGCAGAGTAATTATCAATGCGATTTGGTTTTCCATTTGTGAATAACAATACGAATGTGTTATACGAAATTTTAAACATGTATTTTTCCAATGGTCATACTATGAAAGCTGGCCTACTATTACGTGAAGAATATGCGCTAAACTATGGGTATGATCACATTTCATCATAGTCACCTACCCTTCCATGTTCTTTACATTTGGTCAGCATTACAATAGCCTGTGCATTCTGCTCCCAGATCATTCGCCAGAAGTCGTCACGGGTTGACGACAGTGGGCCTTGTACGATGGCGTACTCTCTGTCTATGTTGAAGCCCTTCAATAAAACAGACATCGCATTAATTATTGTATTCTGTTTACATCAATTAATTTGCCTTTTTAATTACTCCGTAGGGAAGCATAACATATATCGAGTTGGTATGAGAGTTAGGTGTCGCTCATACTAGTCAATATTTTCGGAAGTGTACACAAACTGCGGTTTATCTTGACCCCTCTCTACCCTTCCCAGAGATTACATTAAAGTGAGAATTAAAATATTTTTAATTATGTATTAATCACGGGTGGTGGAAACGTGGTTTCTTTGGCATTTCTATGTATTTTGTTATTCACCAGGCTACTCAGAATCTTAATTATGGCCCAGTCATGCAAAGCCAGGGTCATCAGTCAATGTCTGTAGGCACGGCTCTGTTTATATTGTGGTTTCCTGTTTTGGTGTTTCGCAATCTGGTTTGGTATTTCCCAATCGGCCCACGGTTCTATTTAAACTGGTGTTTGGCGGCAAATCAGCCTCACTTGTTTCAGCAGCAGCTCTACTCAGTTATAATCGATATACATTGAAAGCGGTGTTAGTATTTTACCCGCGTAATTTTAAGCTCGCCTGCACGGCCATGTGCGTTCGGCCTTGCTATCTTGGCGAGGTCGAGGAAGAGATCGCTCGGAGGGACAAGAAGATGGCGTGGTACGTTCCCCGAGCCCAGTAAGACTTGCCAAAGATGACGGACACCGAAGTTGTCGCCGAAGGCGAACTTCGCGAGTGGGCGACGGCGCACAATATTACCTCTAAAACCGTCGACCTCCTTGTCAAAGACGGCTTTACTTCAATGGATGCTTTAGAACTGCTCGACAAGGAGGATTTGTCACAATCAAAAATACCGCGCGGCCAGCAGAAACTTCTGCTGAAGTCCCTGCAGCCCAGGCAAGCGACGGAGGCAGAGCAGACGACAGATCAGACGGCGGAAGTCACCGAGGCGACAACAGTGGCGGCGGCCACGTGCGAGGATGGCGCAACAGCCCCGGCGCGGGACCAGGCAGCGGGCGCGGGACCAGCCAGCGAGACTGAACGCGACGTATACACTCAACTGATGTGCGAACATTTGCGGACTATGCAAGGTGCGACAGCTACAACGCCGACACCGCAATCAGTCGCAGGGCGCGGACACACGCGAGCAGCAACCGTGACGGCATCACGCTTTGAACATTGCGCAACAATGCCAGGATTGTGGCAAGATCCACAAGTCCACTTAGTATCATCGGCGACTGGTAGGTCTTGTAATGTTCACTACGATGTCGTAGACTTCATTGCCAAAGACACAGTCGAGGAGGAGGTTGTTGCGGGCACCCAGGAGGGCAGGCAAAATATCGTAAAGTCCGGGGTAAAACCTAAACTTGAAGCCATAACACTGTCCCAGTGGTCAATTGCGAACCTAGCAATTATGTACAGGCTGTTAGGCGAGGGGAAGTTGGGGGATGAGGGAGTGATCGACTATTTGTCTTACAGTACAAAGATCTATCAACTAACTCAGAAGTATGAGAATGTGTCAGTCTATTTTTATGACCGGGAGTACAGGAAGCTGCAAGCCAGTCATAACTTTAGGTGGGGAACTGACATCCCACATTTGCATACAATGCAGCTTACCCCACGAGCCCCCCGCAACAACGCCCGCCCCCCACCGAATCACGTCAGGTCAGGGCAGCGTCCAGGACCAGTGACGGTAGATGGCAGGGCAATCTGCAAAATGTTGAACACAAGCAGAGGTTGTAGCTATGTAGATTGTAAGTTTGTCCATGCCTGCTCGTTCAAAGGGTGCTCAAACACACCCTGCCACGTCACATAATCAGGGACCAGGTCAAACATACAGCTGTCCTAGGTAGGACATTCCGGCAGTGAATCCCAGGCCAGGACTAAATCTCGGGGTATGGCGAACAGAATTAGCAGATGACGCAGATCGGGAATTTTTGTTAAGTGGGCTGAAATATGGGTTTTACATTGTTGACAGTGATGTCCAGGTTGTACCGGTCGAGGTTGAAAATCATCCGTCTGCCAGACCAGGATCCCCAAATTACTTAGCAATCAAGCAGCAAGTTCTCCATGAAATATCTGAGGGAAATTACATTGTGTGTGACAGCAAACCAAATTTTATAAGCCCTTTAGGTGCCATCCCGAAATCTACAGGCGGCATACGGCTGATTCATGATTGCAGCCGACCCTCGGGTAATTCCTTAAACGACTATGCAACTTTAGAGTTTTCACAAAGGTTTCAAACTATTGATGATGCCACCTCCCTGCTACAACCTGGCTATTACATGGCCAAGATTGATTTAAAATCAGCCTACAGGTCGGTGTCAATAAGTGCAGAAAGTCAACAGTTTACGGGATTAAAAATTTGTACTTAATAATCAAGTAGTATATCTGCGTGATACTAAGTTGCCCTTTGGTTCAAGACTGGCACCTGGTATATTTCACCGCTTAACACAGGCAGTCAAGCGGATGATGATTAGGCGGGGCTTTACTGCGGTAGTAGTGTATCTGGATGATTTCTTCATTTGTGCACCGACCTTGAATGAATGTATTGTCGCAATGAATACCTTAGTGGCATTATTGCGACGTTTGGGTTTTTCTATTAACTGGGATAAAGTGATTGATCCCACTCGTTGTCTTACCTTCTTAGGTATTGAAATTGATACAGCAACTATGGTTAAGCGTCTGCCTTCAGAAAAAATGTTAGCGCTTAAAGCAGAACTAGAAGTATTTGCAAAACGTAAACGAGCAAGCAAGCGGCAGTTACAGTCTTTAGCAGGCAAACTTCACTGGGCGGCGGGGGTGGTCTACGGCGGGAGAGTATTCGTCCGGCGAATTTTAGACGCAATTTGTACATTACGGTCTGCAAATCACAAATGTGTATTAACACTAGATATGCGAAGGGACATTCAGTGGTGGAAGGAATTTATGCATTCTTTCAATGGCATGTCGCTTATTATAAATAAGGGTCCAGATGTTATTGTACATACAGATGCATGTGATGTAGGGGCAGGCGGTTACTGCGAGGGCGACTATTTTTACTGTAACTGGTCGGTAGATTTGCCCGCGGTTCAGGACAGTCACATCAACTTCAAAGAATTGGCTGCGGTTGTGTTAGCAGCACAAAGATGGGGGCCGTTGTCGGCCAACAAACACGTCGTAGTTTTGTCAGACAACAGTACAACAGTAGCGTGTATCAATCGTGGTTCATCACGCAGCGTTCTGCTAATGAAATATCTCAGACATATCTTTTGGCTGTCAGCTGTGTTTAACTTCCGTTTGAAAGCGGTCCATGTTCTAGGAGAAGATAATGTCTTAGCAGATAGAATATCTCGGCTGCATGAACCCGAGGCTAGGCAATATCTGACTATATTGTTAGCACTGTCACCATTATCGTGGCATATGTCCTATAATGGGTTTTTGTATATTCTGGACAGGTCCTGGGTTTCTGGACTCACTAGATGACAAGGTCCGTTGGCTTCAAGAACAGGTCTTTGCCCCCAGTACGCGTGTTACATATGCTTCTTAACGTAAGCTGTATCAGCACTTCTGTGCATTAGGGGACATTAACCCAGTACCACTGTCACAGGACAACGCTTGTCGATATATAGCATTTTTATCTCAAAAATTGGCTTACACTTCTATTAAGCAATACATAAATGTTGTTCGTATAATGCATCTGGTAGCAGGTCATGCAAACCCCTTTCAGGGCTCTTGGCACATAGATATGCTGCTCAAAGGTACAAAAAGAGTATTAGGGACTGCACATAAACATAAGCTGCCCATAACTCCAGCTATCCTTCGCCAGTTGTTTAAGCAGATAGACTTCACCTTGCCACTGGAAGTAACCTTTTGGGCAGCTTGCTTAGTAGCGTTTTTCTCCTTCTTTCGGAAATCCAATCTTTTGGTAAAAAGCATTACGTCTTTTGACTCAAATTTACACTTATGTCGCCAAGATGCTACTTTTACTGAGGACGGCGTAAGCTTAGCTGTGCGGTGGTCGAAGACAATCCAGTACCGGCAGCGCATATTGCACATTCCTCTTCCTCGTATCCCAGGCTCCCCCCTGCGTCCAGCACAGACACTAATCCTTGCGTTAAGGCTGTGTAATTCTCCGCCATCAGCCCCACTCTTCACTTACCCCACGCGCAAGGGCTGGCTCCCATTGACAGTGCAAGTCTTCCAGGATAAGCTTCACAACTACTTGGGAATGTTGAATTTAAATCCCTCAGATTACTCAGGGCACAGTTTTCGACGAGGGGGGCATCCTTTGCTTTGGAATGTGGGCTTCCATCAGAAGTCATCAAGGCACAGGGGGACTGGGCTAGTAATGCCTATGAGAATTACATTAATCCCTCGTGGGAAATGCGCAAACACCTTGCAGCTACCCTAGGGAGATATATACAGTAATACACTCTACATACTACCAGGGTTTCGGTGTGTTCTGGGAGTTTGCATTGTTATGTGGCGATTGTCTGTATACTTGCACATGTATACTATGTATGGTGATTATTTGAATATGTGGTTATTGAATAACATTAAAACAATGCAGATCTACAAGTTCACCCACAACCCTGTCTTACTCTTATTTGTTCACTAACCTGACCGAGTGTCAGGGCGATTTATTGCCAACAGAGTGATTAATGTGAGAATTAAAATATTTTTAATTATGTATTAATCACGGGTGGTGGAAACGTGGTTTCTTTGGCATTTCTATGTATTTTGTTATTCACCAGGCTACTCAGAATCTTAATTATGGCCCAGTCGTGCAAAGCCAGGGTCATCAGTCAATGTCTGTAGGCACGGCTCTGTTTATATTGTGGTTTCCTGTTTTGGTGTTTCGCAATCTGGTTTGGTATTTCCCAATCGGCCCACGGTTCTATTTAAACTGGTGTTTGGCTGCAAATCAGCCTCACTTGTTTCAGCAGCAGCTCTACTCAGTTATAATCGATATACATTGAAAGCGGTGTTAGTATTTTACCCGCGTAATTTTAAGCTCCCACCCACCCTCCCTTTATTGCCTGTTTTACTTATGTTTGTAGTTCGATTATTGTATAATTAATGTGTTGTGTAGTTGGTAGTTAGTAGGTAGACTGCAGATAGTTAGTAGGTTTAGTCTGACTTGTAGATCAGGGAGTTTGCATTGTTATGTGGCGATTGTCTGTATACTTGCACATGTATACTATGTATGGTGATTATTTGAACATGTGGTTATTGAATAACATTAAAACAATGCAGATCTACAAGTTCACCCACAACCCTGTCTTACTCTTATTTGTTCACTAACCTGACCGAGTGTCAGGGCGATTTATTGCCAACAGAGTGATTAATATCTTGATTGTTGTGACTAATGCGTACCAACAATTGCAAGAAAGCTTGTTTTTTAAGCATCCGACCTTCCCCAGTATACGGTTTGTACCCTTCTGAACATGTTGACAGTTGTGAGTGACCCGTTAATACAAATTGTGGTTTGCATAATTTTAATTATATACACCTAATACAGGCGTCGGAATCGCGAGGATTTGGGCGCTGAATTCAAGTTTGGAACTAGATATAATGATCATCCTCCAATATTTAGGGAAGTGGAAACATTGGGCATTTTTGATTACCTTGAATATGGCGCTTCGGTGAGATTCAGCGACATGCATTTGGATATTTGTTATTGCGCCACGATAGCGGAGAATGTGAACAGCACTCCAACGTCTTCCGACGTCATTATAGGAGACCACGTGGACAGAGAGAGCGGAGTGTTATGGGAATCATTGAAGCTCCGTCTAACTAACTGCTAGAGGATCCTCCGCATTATTGATGTCATGTCAAGTATATGATAAAAGCGACCGGTAAACTGAATCTTCAGCTCAGACTCCCCAGTATTAATGTGTTTTCTATTTCTTGGCATATCACTGTCGTCAGGATGAGGTTGGGCATGGTTAACGTCGTCTTTTCCTTCATATTTTCTTTCATCAATTTTCTATCATTACGTTCTCCATCAACAGTCTCCAACTACTACCTTATGCTTTTGTTATCCGTTATCATCACACTCTTTCCAGATCTCTTAACGCAGTCCTCCCATGGCATTCTCGTTCTCCCTTGCCCTTTCCCTCCATTTTCTGTCAATCTGATCCCTTTGCCAGTTTTCTATCTGTCATTCTTTCCACATGACCGGTCTATTTCAACCTACTCCTCACCAATTTTCTCCTAAAACGTTCCTACACTCCAACCTCCACCCTGAGGTTATCCATGTGTTCTATGCCGAAGAACACAATGTCTCTTGTCGCTTTTGTGCGACTGGTGCGCCGTAGTCTGGATGTGCAGAAAGGACCACTTGTTGTGCATTGCAAGTAAGTGTAACGTATAAGGATATATTATGATTTTTTTTGGCGTACAGCAGTAATGTTGACTTTGAATATGCTTACGGACAAGGATGTAAGATTAATTGTATCGTTAAGTATCGTTCAAACCGGACGAGAAACGAGTAACATTTGCGCGCCCTGTTACCTGATATAATACACCAACACACACACACGCACCAAAACACACACACACACACACACACACACCATATATTATATACATATATATATATATATATATATATATATATATATATATATATATATATATATGTATATGTATATGTATATTATATGTATATGTATATTATATATATATATATATATATATATATATATATATATATATAATATACATATATTGTGTGTATGTATGTATGTATGTATGTAAAACATTTCCCGTTTTCTGTTTAAACAACATCAACACGAGCAATAACGTGTACAATATACTGACAACTAGAATAACGCCACTTTCACTGGCCCACAACACCGGGGCTGGACGGTCCGGCACTTTCGTCGCCGTCGATCGCCTGCTGCAGCACATCATGAAGCATGACTGGGTGGACATCTACCACACAGTGCATGAGATGCTGCAGCACCGCCACCAATTGGTGCAAACCGAGGTACGACGTCTAGCTACCTGCTTTGTGGTGTACTGTCCCTTAGAGTCATTAGGTCTCAAATGACCGTTGAAATAATCTGGGTTCGAATCGCATCTCTTGTCAAACCTTCGACAATTTTGTTCACGTTGAGTTGCCCCAGTGGACTCAGCTGTATGTATGTATGCATGCATGCATGCATGCCCCGCTTAAATGGCCGGCTTCTTCATACG
Source organism: Ridgeia piscesae (assembly GCA_025642075.2). Taxonomy (NCBI): domain Eukaryota; kingdom Metazoa; phylum Annelida; class Polychaeta; order Sabellida; family Siboglinidae; genus Ridgeia; species Ridgeia piscesae. The sequence continues at coordinate 4,408 of JAODUO010004073.1, read as the reverse complement.
TAAGCATACACACATAATAAAAAACAAGGTTCTGTCACGAGTACGTAATGAGTATTTTAATGACGAGTTCTTCGCTGCTACCTTACGATATATTGTTTGCGCTATAAGCAGACACAATGGCGCGCTCTGATAATCGAATTCGCTTCAACTGTATCCATGTTTAATTAAAGGCGTTTTGGTAAATAAACCGAAATAAAAATATATCACAAATTGGTATATAAAAATATAATGGTCGCCGAAAGTGAATGACCACAGAAAGTATATACAACTACAGCAGCTAGCATATTAACTTGCATAATCGCGAAGCAACAATAACAACATAGCTGCATTATTCATGGACCAATGTTAAAACATCTGATGAAATAAATGCTTCATGTTTATAACAGTTATTTGAATACGTAACTTACCCTTATTTTAATTACGTTTCAGCGGCACTGCAACCCGAAGGTAAACGTAATATTGTTACATTGTATGAACAAACTGTACATCAATTATATATATATATATATATATATATATATATATATATATATATATATGTGTGTGTGTGTGTGTGTGTATGTGGGAGAGAGAGAGAGAGAGAGAGAGAGAGAGAGAGAGAGGGGGGGAAGGAGGAAAACATTCATCTACACCAAACGACGCTGTTTTCCTATGTGTGTTTTCTAAGACTGTTGTTATCATCATCATTATTATGTATACATATTATTTGCTTTGATGTTTAGGCACACCTGCACCATTTCGTGTGGCTGTAGACAAGTGTGTTGTCATTGTCGCCGCCGTCTTTTTAATATCAGTCTTTGTAATTGCTGTTCCTGTGGTAATATGCCTGAAGAGAAGAGGTTGCATCGGTAACAAATCACTCGACGACAGCAAACTTGAAAACAAGACAAGCGAGTAAGTGCCTGCGTGCATGTGTGCGTCTATGTGTTTGTGTTTGAGAGAGTGTATATGCCTGTATGCACGTGTTTGTTCGTGTGCATCTTTGCTTACATGTAAATGAGTGTGCGTGTTTTTGTGTGAGGTTGATATTGCATATATGCGTTCCTGTGTATTTGCGTATGTGTGTACGCATGCGTTCGTATGTATTGTAGTATATGCACAAGACATGATGTGCGTAAATGCTAGTCACTGTTCTAACTTTGGTAATCCACAGTTGTTTTGGTTTCATCAGTTTTCACACATTAGCAGAATGTGTCATTGTCCACGTACATGTGTGTGGTACATGTGTGTGGTATGTGTGTGGTAGATGTGTGTGGTATATGTGTGTGGTACATGTGTGTGGTATATATATTTGTGTGGTACATGTGTGTGGTATGTGTGTGTGGTACATGTGTGTGGTATATGTGTGTGGTACATGTGTGTGATATATGTGTGTGGTACATGTGTGTGGTATATGTGTGTGGTACATGTGTGTGGCACATGTGTGTGGTACATGTGTGTAGTACATGTGTGTGGTATATGTGTGTGGTACATGTGTGTAGTACATGTGTGTGGTATATGTATATGGTACATGTGTGTGGTATATGTATATGGTACATGTGTGTGGCACGTGTGTGTGGTACATGTGTGTAGTACATGTGTGTGGTATATATGTGTGGTACATGTGTGTGGTATGTGTGTGTGTGTGCAGTAAGAAGTGGTGGTGCAGCCTGAGAGACTTCACCGATCGCTTAAATGGAATGACTTCGGGGCAATTTGCTGAAGAGCTTCAAGTGAGTTAAACATCATCCAAACATATACACAAACGTTTCTTTGCTGTATCTCTGCGGTTAAGATGTAGCAGATATGTTTTGCAGTGGTAGTCTGACGTGAGGGCACATTTGAGCTCCCCATACACAGTCGTTATAACACCTTCAGTTCATACACAGTTTGACCACAACTTAACATTTTATTGCATACATTCACATAAGTGTTCTGGACAATTTGTTAAATTTGAATATATCAGTTACCCTTACAACATTATCCATCCTGATACCCATTCAGTTCTGCTGGAACCAGATGACAGTAATTTGTCATGATGACATCACCTATCAAAATGACATCAGTATGTACATGCTGAGAAAAAAACGACTGACGTCTGCCATAATTTGCCAGCTGTGATGCCGCGATGCTACACAAGTTCACACAGTTTGCATAGTGCCACTACTATTCGGAACTCTTTCGTCTCCTAACTTCAGTGTTTGTGTTCATTGCAGAGTCTTCAATCAGTTGATTGTGACCTGACAACCACGGCAGCTCAACTGGAAGTCAACAGACCCAAAAACCGCTACACAGATGTGTTGCCCTATGACGTCAGCCGAATCAAGTTGATGACGGCGGAGAGCCAGGATGGATCTGACTACCACAATGGTAGTTGGGTGCCGGTAGGTTGTACTGGCTATGGATTTGGCAGTGATTATAGTAATATTAACACTAACATATAAACAATAAGAACAGTTGCAGGTTTGCGAAACAACTGGGTAAGAAGACCTGTGAATTGGACAAGAGAAGAATGGATAACCTCAGGGTGGAGGTTGGAGTGTAGGAACGTTTTAGGAGAAAATTGGTGAGGAGTAGGTTGAAATAGACCGGTCATGTGGAAAGAATGACAGATAGAAAACTGGCAAAGGGATCAGATTGACAGAAAATGGAGGGAAAGGGCAAGGGAGAACGAGAATGCCATGGGAGGACTGCGTTAAGAGATCTGGAAAGAGTGTGATGATAACGGATAACAAAAGCATAAGGTAGTAGTTGGAGACTGTTGATGGAGAACGTAATGATAGAAAATTGATGAAAGAAAATATGAAGGAAAAGACGACGTTAACCATGCCCAACCTCATCCTGACGACAGTGATATGCCAAGAAATAGAAAACACATTAATACTGGGGAGTCTGAGCTGAAGATTCAGTTTACCGGTCGCTTTTATCATATACTTGACATGACATCAATAATGCGGAGGATCCTCTAGCAGTTAGTTAGACGGAGCTTCAATGATTCCCATAACACTCCGCTCTCTCTGTCCACGTGGTCTCCTATAATGACGTCGGAAGACGTTGGAGTGCTGTTCACATTCTCCGCTATCGTGGCGCAATAACAAATATCCAAATGCATGTCGCTGAATCTCACCGAAGCGCCATATTCAAGGTAATCAAAAATGCCCAATGTTTCCACTTCCCTAAATATTGGAGGATGATCATTATATCTAGTTCCAAACTTGAATTCAGCGCCCAAATCCTCGCGATTCCGACGCCTGTATTAGGTGTATATAATTAAAATTATGCAAACCACAATTTGTATTAACGGGTCACTCACAACTGTCAACATGTTCAGAAGGGTACAAACCGTATACTGGGGAAGGTCGGATGCTTAAAAAACAAGCTTTCTTGCAATTGTTGGTACGCATTAGTCACAACAATCAAGATATTAATCACTCTGTTGGCAATAAATCGCCCTGACACTCGGTCAGGTTAGTGAACAAATAAGAGTAAGACAGGGTTGTGGGTGAACTTGTAGATCTGCATTGTTTTAATGTTATTCAATAACCACATGTTCAAATAATCACCATACATAGTATACATGTGCAAGTATACAGACAATCGCCACATAACAATGCAAACTCCCTGATCTACAAGTCAGACTAAACCTACTAACTATCTGCAGTCTACCTACTAACTAACATCTACACAATACATTAATTATACAATAATCGAACTACAAACATAAGTAAAATTATACAATAATCGAACTACAAACATAAGTAAAATTATACAATAATCGAACTACAAACATAAGTAAAACAGGCAATAAAGGGAGGGTGGGTGGGAGCTTAAAATTACGCGGGTAAAATACTAACACCGCTTTCAATGTATATCGATTATAACTGAGTAGAGCTGCTGCTGAAACAAGTGAGGCTGATTTGCCGCCAAACACCAGTTTAAATAGAACCGTGGGCCGATTGGGAAATACCAAACCAGATTGCGAAACACCAAAACAGGAAACCACAATATAAACAGAGCCGTGCCTACAGACATTGACTGATGACCCTGGCTTTGCACGACTGGGCCATAATTAAGATTCTGAGTAGCCTGGTGAATAACAAAATACATAGAAATGCCAAAGAAACCACGTTTCCACCACCCGTGATTAATACATAATTAAAAATATTTTAATTCTCACATTAATCACTCTGTTGGCAATAAATCGCCCTGACACTCGGTCAGGTTAGTGAACAAATAAGAGTAAGACAGGGTTGTGGGTGAACTTGTAGATCTGCATTGTTTTAATGTTATTCAATAACCACATATTCAAATAATCACCATACATAGTATACATGTGCAAGTATACAGACAATCGCCACATAACAATGCAAACTCCCAGAACACACCCAAACCCTGGTAGTATGTAGAGTGTATTACTGTATATATCTCC
>JAODUO010004072.1:0-10342 GCA_025642075.2 Ridgeia piscesae | reverse complement strand
ATAATTTAAGCACTCAGCAAATGTAGTTAAATTCAGCACTGTTTTCATCAAACAAAACCTTTTAACAGTAACGTATGGGTCACTTCCTATCAGGAGAACAATTTTTTCCCCTTAAAATTAAATTTTTGGTTTGACCGTTTTTTTTCTTAAACCGGGTCTTTTTATTAAATAAAAGGTTTGACCATTTTGGTTTTCTTAAACGGGTCTAAAAATAGTGGTTTAAAATTTTAAATTTGTGAAATCACTTTATTGTAAAGTTCATGTACCTGGTGTCCCGCAAAATGCATATCATCATGCACGATTTTCAGCAAATTACTAAACAACGGTATTTATTAGTTAATAGTAAATACATTGCAAAATAACATTGTACATAGTTATGTTCCCAAAGAAAATACTATTTTCCTGTTAAACCTATGTCTGCCGGGTAATTAAGTTTTTTTTGCAAAAATTTAACCTTTAAATGCTTTTCCCCCAAATTTTAAAATAAAGTCCAGTCGCTGAAATGTGAATCGAGTCCTAAAAAGGTTTCGAGTTTGCCGGTAGAGTTCTAACCGAGTCGCCACAAAGTATAGTTGCTGAAATGTGAATCGAGTCCTAAAAAGGTTTCGAGCTTGCCGGTAAAGTGCTAACCGAGTCGCCACAAACTCCAGTAGCCCAGAGATAATTAATGAGCATTTCGACGCGTTCATTGTACACGTGAATTATGTATTAATACAATCACGTGTACAACGCATTGTAAGTTCAGAGGTCACCGGTCGACCGCTTTCTCACAGAAGCTGATGTCCGAGATGTTGGTCCTATCACTGATGTTCTAACACGGTTTGCCATATATAGCGTGTCGATTTTTGACTATTTGCTAGTCGATTGGCATATCGCAGTGCGATATTCATCCGACGCATTAGGATTTTTAAAAAACCCGGCCCCCGCCCCCCTTCCGTCTATTCGGCTCTGGCAACTGGTCCCATATCTCATCTTGGCAATGGTCTGCGTCTTGGCTAACAACTCAGAAAAAATTAAAAAGTTGGTAGTATTTTGGATTTGGACGGGACTTTTGTCCCGTTCATGAACTAGCAGTTTACCAGGGCAGTTCGGGTCACGACCCCAAAGGGGTTTTTTCCAAAAACAATATAAGGCAAAATTTTTAAAACAAATGAGTCATTTTTCATCACATTAAAACTTTTTTTTAAATAAATTGTTTTACATTCGATCTTGATCTGATGAGGCTGTTAAAAATTTTTCCCTAAAAGGGGGGGGGTTTTTTTTTTTTTAAGTTGTGGGCTGGTAGGGGGGGTTTTGGTTTGTGTGGTGTGTGTGGGGGGGTGTGGTGTGGCGTGGTGTGTGGTGTGGGTGTGTGGGTGGGGTGCGCGTGGTGGTGGGCCGCGCGCGGGGGCGGCGGTGTGGGGGGGGTGGGGGTGTGGGGTGGGTGTGGGGGTGGGTGGCTTGGGGGTGGGGGTGTGGGTGTTGGGGAGTGTTTGTGTGTGTTGTACAAAAGTAGAAAGAAACTAGCGTATGGTAGAGGAAAAGTAAACTGTATTCACTTGCGTGTAAACGACTCCAGAGGAGCGAAAAGGGTTTTGTGGGAAAAAAGGGTTTTGTGGAATTAACTTTGCCATATAATACATATAATATTATGTATATATGTATCCTGTAAATGTAATAGTTATACTATTATATGAAATAATTGATGCAAACACGGTACATATCTAAATTTGTCTGTCTGCGTTTGGTCCAATTGTTAAAACCCTTAAGGCCCAAAAATTAAATTTTGATTTGTAATTATGCCTCATTCCATTGCTGCAGATGAAAATAAGCAAGAGTAGATCTTTGCAATGGTCGCCATACATGCATACATGTAATTGATAACATAACTTTCTTTATAAGCGTTATGTTCCAAAAATGTGTACATGTGATAACACTGTGAGTTTTTAATTTTAAATTTTTAACAAAAAGTATTTTACGTACGAAATAAGTCCCGGGTTTGCCCATTAAAAAGATTTTTTAAAAGTTTCCCCTTTTTTTATCTCCGGTTGTGATATTATTGTCGGTCATAGTCCCCCGCTTCCCTTTTGATGGTTCCCGAGCCCCAAATTCCCGGACCTAAAACATTGAGAGTGAGAACCTTTTTGGCCTGGTTAAATTTTCATGACAGGGGGCCCAGTTTTTCTTTTTCGAACATCTCCGGTTCAGCCCGTTCGGCTGCGTATATACACGGTAAAAAATTTTTTCCCAGTTTTAAAGGGGACCGGCCGGCCGAAAGATGGCGAATTCCAGTTAAATTTTATTTAAAACACAATTTTCCCCTTTCCCCGGGCCCCCTTTGAGGTTTATTTTAATTGGGGTTTTTTATTTTAAATTTAAAGGCCAAATTTTTGCCATCGTAAAAAAGTATCCTTTATTTTTTGCATCTTTTCAGAAACCGGGAAACTGTCACAAAGGGAGTTTCTCATAAATATCCAATAGTTTTGGGTTTTCCCCCGGGGTTTGGACGCGGGTCAGCCCACTTTTGGATTTCCAGACCCATCCCCCTTCTGGAAAAAGCATTGCTAAAGGGAAGATGGAGAAAGAGCTTTAAAAAAACAAAAACCTTTACCCCCTTTATAACACCAACCTTTTTTCCCTCCCACAATTAATTCGCCACACCCCGGTTGGGGGAAAATTAAAATATTTTAACGGGTTGCTTTATGTAACTTTTTCCCCCGGTTTTCCCAAATTTTTTGGGGACCAAACTCCCCCCCAAAAAAAATATTCCCCCTGGTATCACCCGTTACAAGTAACCTTCCATTTTTCTTTTGGGGCGTGGGAGACCAAATATTTTAAATTTTGCCCTCTTTTTTTCTGAAGCCAAAATTGTGTGCCCGCCCTTCGGCCTGAGGGATATGTGTTTGATAAAAATTTAGGCCTGTTAGGGGAAAAAGGGTTTTAGTTAATCCCTTTTCGATCACCTTTTGGGGGATGGTTAAAAACCCGGAAACCCTTTTTCCTCCCCCCAGGAAGGATACAGTTCCCCGAACATCGGTTTTCCCCCGCCCTTTCCATACCCCCCACTTTTTGTCATCTTCCCCGGGCCCCCCCGGCCTTGGGAATACCCGGATGCTTGATCTATCTTTGGGGGCCGGGACGTTGAATTTTTTTAAAAAATTTCCCCCACCTTGCCACAACCATCGTGCCTAAAAAGATTCCCATCCCATTTGATATCATGTGAACTTTTTTCCCCAAACCCTTCATCCATAAATGTTAGTGTTGGAAATTGTCGACTCTAAAGCGAGGCCTTTCCCAGATAAACCCTGTTTTTCCGGATCGTGGTATTAATTTGCTTTGAGGGGTGTACGGGGTTTAAAGGGTGTGCTTGGGCCCCATTTAAATGGTGTTGTCAACAAAATTTTTTTGTGGGCCAAATTTTGGCAAATGTATGCATCATCGACTGCTAACATTTGTGTAATTTGTACGCTTACAAAATGTATAGATAGTATCGATGTGTTTTAAGGCACAATACAGGAAATGTGATATATACTGTACATGTATGAGTGTGCGTGTGCCTGTATGTGTGCGTGCGTGTTTGTGTGTGCGTGCGAGCGTGCGTGCGTGCGTGCGTGCGTGCTTTTATTTTTTTAATTTATAAAAAATTTTTAAAAAAAAACATAGGGAATACTGATATTTCCCACAAAATACTTATTCCCATAACCTGGTTGGTTCTTCTTTAATTTATTCATGTCGTCGTACTGTCTGACTGGTTCCAATCATTATGTAATGGCTAAATCTAATTAATAGCTAATTATCATTGTTGATTCCAGTGAAGCCAATAACCATGAGCGGAATCGAAATGTAATACAAATAATGTTATGTTTCCTTATGTAGTGTCAATGGTCGAAACCGTCAGTATCACTGTTTTGGATGAATTCACCGGTTTACGTGTATAGCGCTAAGAGTAATTCTGTTCTTTCAAATTCGGCCTGAGAAACATTCAGCGACGGGTATATTCCTCCTGGTGTGGCATAGATTGTTTGAGTTTCAAATTGCTGTCGCCAGGCTCAAGAGAGTAGTTGGCAGTTGGCGGCGGGAAATTGGTGAATGTCCTTCAATATTTGAATACAATGCGTTTTAGTTATACTAATATGATCTGTGATTCCCCGGTTTTTCACAAAATATTAATTAAAGCCTGAAATCAATCAAAATGTACACGAATGTATAACACATTTTCCTCCGAGCCGTTCTGCCCACAGAGAACTACTGCCAGATGCCGCCACCAGACGGTTGCCGCTAAACTGTTGGGTCCCACCAAAATTTGTTTTTTTTGTCTCAGACCAGATTATAGTAATTAATACGCATTTTAGGTTTTCCATAACAACAGCTGATGTCATTTAATATATTGATAAAATATGAGCAACAACAAGGCAATTTTATATGTGCAAGTGTGTTCAAATGGCTGAATAATAGAAAATATGAACACATAGTTATTTAACATTAACTTGTCATGATGTTATTCTACCAGAAAATAATCTTGTTTTTAAGCAATTGTCTTGGTGAAATCTTCAAAACGATGTTACGTTGCTGTTGCTGCGGCTATCGTTAATCGTTAGCCATGATAATTTTATCATTAGTATTAAAAATGTATAACAGTTATAATATATGTAATATTTATGTTACACATACAACTCACCATCGAAGCAAACGAAATGAGGTTTTGACGAAGAATAATGAGAGTTTCGTGGAGAGAAAATAAAAGCAACAATTTAAAGACGTCCTCGGCAAGCTGCAAAAAAATTATTATTAAAATATAATTACAAGATATACATAGGGTACACCACGAATTAAACAGTAACAACTTGAAAGATTGAAGGGATAAGACCAAGAGGACCCCAGCCAATAAAATAATTGATAATCTGTCAACCCTGAAAAGGGAAAAAAGAATTTTTGGAAAAAGAAAAAAAGGGGAAAAAAATTTTTAAGCCGGAAAAAAATAAAAATTTTAAAAATTTAAAATTTTTTAAAAAAAAAAAAAAAAATTTTTAAAAAAAAAAATTTTAAATTTTTAAAAATTTTTTTTTTTTTTTTTAAAAAAATTTTTTTTTTTAAAAAAAAAAATTTTTTTTTTAAAAAATTTTTTTTTTTAATTTTTTTTTTAAAATTTTTTTTTATTAAAAATTTTTTTTTTTTTTTTTTTATTTTAAAATTTTTTTTTTAAATTTTTTTTTTTTTTATTATATTTTAAAAAAATTTTTTTTTTAAAAAAATTTTTTTTTTTAAAAATTTTTTTTTTTTTTTTTTTAAAAATTTTTATTTTTAAAAAAATTTTTTTTTTTTTTTTTTAAAAAAAAAATATTTTTTATAATTTTTTTTTAAATTTTTTAAAAAAAATTTTTTTTAAAAAAAATTTTTTAAAAAAAAAAAAACTAAAATTTTTTTTTTTTAAAAAAATTTTAAAAAAAATTTTTTTTTTAAAAAAATTTAAAAATTTAAAATTTAAAAAAAATTTTTTTTTTTATTTTTTTTAAAAATTTTTTTTTATAAAAAAAAATTTTTTTTTTATTTTTTAAAAAAAATTTTAAAAAAAAAATTTTTTTAAAAAAAATTTATTAAAAATTTTTAAAAATTTTTTAAAAAAATTTTAAAAAAAATTTTTTAAAAAAATTTTTTTAAAAATTTTTTTTTTTAATTTTTTTAAAAAAAAAAATTTTTAAAAAAAAAAAAAAATTTTTTTTTTTAAAAATATTTTTAAAAATTTTATAATTTTAAAAAAAAATATTTATAATTTTAAAAATTTTTTTTAAATTTAAAAATTAAAATTTTTTAAAAAAAATTTTTTTTTTTAAAAAATTTAAATTTAAAAATTATTTTAAAAAAAAAAAAAAATTTTTAAAAAATTTAAAAAAAATTTTTTTTTTTAAAAAAAAAATTTTTAAAAAAAATAAAATTTTTAAAAAAAAAAAAAAAAAATTTTTTTTAAAATTTAAAAATTTTTTTTTTTTAAAAATTAAAAATAATTTTTATTAAAAAATTTTTTTTAAAATTTTAAAAAAAAAAAAAAAAATTTTAAAAAAAAATTTTATTTAAAAAATTTTTTTTAAAAAAATTTATTTTTTTAAAAAAAAAATTTTTTAATTTTTAAAAAAAAAATTTTTTTTAAATTTTTTTTTATTAAAAAAAAATTTTTTTTTTTTTTTTTTTTTTTAAAAAAAAAAAACCCCCCCCCCAAAAACCCCCTTTTTTGTAAGGGGGTTTTTTTCCCTTTTTTGGGTTAAAAAAAAATTTTTTTTTAAGGGAAATTAAAAAAATTTAAAATTTTTCCCCTTTTTTTAAAGGGGGGAAAAACCCCCCCTTTTTTCCCCTTTTTAAAAAAAAAAAAAAGGGAAAAAAAAAAATTTAATTTTTTTAAAAATTTTTTTTTAAAAATTTATTTTAAAAATTTTTTTCCTTTTTTAAAAAAAAAATTTTTTTTTTGGGTTTTTTTTTTTTAAAAAAATTTTTCCCCCAAAAAAAAAACCCCGGGGGGGGTTTTAAACCTTTTTAAAAAATTTTTTTTAAAAGGGGGCCCTTTCCTTTTTTTTTAAAAATTTTTTTTTAAGGGGGCCCTTTTTTAAAAAAAAAATTTTTTTTTTTTAAAAAAGGGGGGGCCTTTTTTTTTGGGGCCTTTTTTTTTTCCCCCCCTTTTTTTAAAAGGGGTTTTTTTAAAAAAAAAAAAAAAAACCCCGTTAAATTTTTAAAAATTTTTTTAAAAAAAAGGAAAATTTTGGGGCCCCCCCCCAAAAAACCCCTCGGAAAAAAAACCCCAAAAATTTTCCCTTTTTTGGGGGAAAAAAAATTTGGGGAAAAAAAAAAAATTTTAAAACCCCCTTTTTTTAAAAATTTTTTAAAAAAAATTTTTTTTTTTTTTTTTATTTTTAAAAAAAAAATTTTTTGGGGGGGGCCAAAAATTTTTTTTTTTCCCCCCCAAAAAAAAAAAAGGGGGGGAAAATTTTTTAAAAGGGGGGCCCCCCCCGGGGTTTTTGGGGGGGGGGAAGGAAAGGTTTTAAAATTTTTAAAAGGGGGGGTTTTTTTTTTTTGGGAAAAAAAATTTTAAAAAAGGGGAAATTTTAAAAAAAAAAATTGGGTTTAAATAAGGGGGGCCCCCCCCCCCCCAATTTCCCCCGGGCCCTTTAAAAAAATTTTCCCCCCCGGGGAAACCCCCCCTTTTTTTAAAAAAAAAAAAAATTTTTCCGGGGTTAAAAAGTTCCCAATTAACCAAAAAAAAAACCGGGCCAAAAAAACCCCCCCAAAAGGGAAAAAAAAAATTTTTTTAAAAATTTTTTTTTTTTTTTTTTGGGGTCCCCCCAAAAAAAAAAAAATTTTTGGAAAGGGAAATTTGGGGAAAAAAAAAAACGGGGGTTTAAAAAAATTTTTGGTTAAAAAATTTTTTTTGGGGTTTTAAAAAAAAAAAAAAAGAAACCCCTTTGGGGGGGGAAAAAAAAAGGGTTTTTTCCCCCCCCCCCCGGAACCCCAAAAACCCCCCCCCCCAAACCCCCCCCAAAAACCCCCCCCACAAAAAAAAAAAGGGAAAAACCCTTAAAAAAATTTTTCCTTTTTGGGGCCCCCCCAAAAAAAAAAAAAATTTTTTCGTACAAAAAAATTTTTTTTAAAAATTTTTTTAAAGGGGAAAAAAAAAATTTTTAAAAAAAAAACCCCCTTTTTTTTAAAAAAATTTAAAAAAAACCCCCCCGGGGTTAAAAATTTTTTTCAAACCCTTTAAACAATTTTGGGGGGAAATTTTTTTTAAAAAAACCAAAAAAAAAATTTGAAAGGACCGGGGTTTTTTAAAAAAAAGGAAATTTTTTAAAAAAATAAAAATTTTTTAAAATTGGGGGAAAAAAAAACCCTTTTTAAAAACCCTTTTCCCCCCCCCAAAAAAAAATTTTTTTTCCCCCCCCCTTTTTTTTTAAAACCCCCAAAAATACAAAGGCCCCCAAAAATTACCCCTTTTAAAAAAAAAATTTTTAAAAAAACCCCCCCGCCCGGGGGGACCCGAAAAAAAACCCCCCAAAAAAAAAAAAGGGAAAAGGGGAAAAAAAAACCCCCCCCCCCCCCCGGGAAAACCCCCCCCCCCCCAAAACCCCCCCCGAAACCCCAAAGGCCCGGAAAAAAAACCCCCCCCCAAAAGGGGAAAAAAACCCCCCCCCCCAAAAAAACCCCCCAAAAAACCAAAAAAAGGGGCCCCTTCCCCCAAAAAATTTTTTTTCCCCCCAAAAAAAGGGTTTTAAACCCCCAAAAAAAAAAAATTAAAGGGGGTTTAAAAAAGGGGTTTTTTTTTCCCCCTTTTTTTGTTTTTTTCCCCCCCCGGGGAAAAAAGGGGGGGGGGGGGTTTTTAAAAAAAAAAAAAGGGTTTTTTAAACCCTTTTAAAAATTTTAAGGAACCGACGGGGAAAGGGGGGGCCAATTCCCCAAAAAAAAAATTTTTTTTAAAAAAAAAAAATTTTTTGGTTTTTTAAAAAGGGCCCCCAAGGCGGGAAAAAAACCCCCCCAAAAAGAAAAAAATAAAATTTAAAGTTTTAAAAAGGGGAAATTAAAAAAAAATTTAACCCCCCTTTTAAAAAAACCCCAAGGGGGAAAAATTTTTTTTTTTTAAAAATTTTTTTCCCAAAAAGCCAAAAAAAAAAACCCCCCGGGGGGGTTTTTTTAAACCCCCCCGGGCCTTTTTGGAAATTTTTAAAAAAAATTCCTTTTTGGGGGGGAAAAAAAAACCGGGGGTTTTTTTTTTTTTTTGGGGGGGTTTTTTTTTGGGGGAAAAAATTTAAAAACCTTTTTAAAAAAAGGGAAAAAAAAACAACCCAAAGGGAATAAAAATGGGGAAAAAAAAAAAAGGAAAAAAGGGGTTTTTTTGGGGTTTTTTTTAAGGTTTTTTTTAAAAAAATTTTTGTTTTAAAAAAAAAAATGGAAAACCCCTTTTTTAAATGTGATGAAATATATGACTCGATAGTTTAGTAGACAATTTCGCCTTATATTGTTGTTGTGGAAAACTAGCTTCCCGTTTGCGCGTACGTGACCACAGCAACTGCACCTGGTATCTGCTAGTTCATGAACGGTACAAGAAGTCCAGTCCAAATCAAGAATACTGCACTCATATCTTGTAAATATGCAATTACTTAACCTCTGAGTTGTTAGCCAAGACGCAGACCATTGCCAAGATGAGATATGGGACCAGTTGCCAGAGCCGAATAGACGGAAGGCGCCGGTTTTGTTTGTTGAAACGTCGGGTCGACATTTTTGTTAGGTCTCTCTCCCTGGGAGAACTCCTAATGCGTCGGATGAATATCGCACTGCGATATGCCAATCGACTAGCAAATAGTCAAAAATCGACACGCTATATATGGCAAACCGTGTTAGAACATCAGTGATAGGACCAACATCTCGGACATCAGCTTCTGTGAGAAAGCGGTCGACCGGTGACCTCTGAACTTAAAATGCGTTGTACACGTGATTGTATTAATACATAATTCACGTGTACAATGAACGCGTCGAAATGCTCATTAATTATCTCTGGGCTACTGGAGTTTGTGGCGACTCGGTTAGCACTTTACCGGCAAGCTCGAAACCTTTTTAGGACTCGATTCACATTTCAGCAACTATACTTTGTGGCGACTCGGTTAGAACTCTACCGGCAAACTCGAAACCTTTTTAGGACTCGATTCACATTTCAGCGACTGGACTTTGTGGCGACTCGGTTAGAAATTTACCGGCAAGCTCGAAAACGTTCGTATTAACTTTGTTGCTCTAACATCTGTGAAGCAAAGTGGAAAACAAGCATATAGACTTGACCTGGCAGACATAGGTTTAACAGGAAAATAGTATTTTCTTTGGGAACATAACTATGTACAATGTTATTTTGCAATGTATTTACTATTAACTAATAAATACCGTTGTTTAGTAATTTGCTGAAAATCGTGCATGATGATATGCATTTTGCGGGACACCAGGTACATGAACTTTACAATAAAGTGATTTCACAAACTTGTACTTGTACACACTCATTCGCCTAGACATGTTGACATGTACATACCAACTGTCAAACCTACTATTTAATAATCAGACCCGTGAAGAAAACAAACTGGATCATCGCAACAAATTAATATTTCAAGTATAAGACTGTGTTGACGTATACAGACGAGTCAATTCTAAGATGGTGTAATTCATGGCGGGAGCCAATTGTTCTCCTGATAGGAAGTGACCCATACGTTACTGTTAAAAGGTTTTGTTTGATGAAAACAGTGCTGAATTTAACTACATTTGCTGAGTGCTTAAATTATATCACCGAATTTTACCCATCGACAAATATTTAGTCTTTTCTCTGAAGTGCAGTATCCCGAACCGCCAG
>JAODUO010004071.1:0-18307 GCA_025642075.2 Ridgeia piscesae | reverse complement strand
ATTTTAACAGGGTATGCATTTAAAGTAGTATCACCTTCTTTTAATACCTCAATTTCCTGCAAAGAATCATATTGGGTGTTTGAATTTGAATCAAGGGTACTGGAGTAATAAAAGTGAAATATTAAAGTTATTATTAACAACCTTTCATTGAAACATTTGATTGCGATTGGGTGGTTTAGGGTGTCAATCTCACTTTTATCAATGACAAGCACCCCAATAAACAAAGTGACTTACAAACTTTTAAAAGGTTTATCACTCAGCTTAAAATGTGATACATTCAGAATTATTCTTTTAAACCTACAGTGTAGATGTAATCATTTTGTCTTAAATTTGTTCATAGCAATTTTGCCTTTTTATGCAATGTAAACTCCATTTATGATTTCTATTTATTATCAACATTAATTCACATTTGAAATGTTAAATTCATAATTTTATTTTCAATTTGCACATAACTGCATGACTTGATAATTACAAGTTTAATTATTATTTTGGGGAAGAAAGCATGAAAAAAAACAGTGAAAAAAAGAATTGGGAAGATTTGTTTCGTTTGTAGTCTGTGGTGTGAAGTGTGTTTGTATGGATTGTTTTGGAACAAAGTACTAAACTGTCGAACGGTAAAGGCATCATTTCACATATCATCCAGTAAGAATTTTAGTTATTGAAAATGTCCCCCCGAATTGTCACACTATACAACACACGAACAAAGTTGGCAATGTAATTCTAACCATCTTTTTTCCCTGGAGCTAAAAATGATCTTGGTTTTAACACTTAAGATTGCGAGCTCAAACGAAAATTGACAGATTTTAAAATTATTGGTTTAAAGTTATTTAAATCGGAATTTGACGTCATTCTCTGCTAAGAACACCGCGCATACCCCTTTTCCCAAGACTCCATACATTGTATGAAACATGTGCTTTGTACGTTTGTTGTTGATTTTGGGATTAGTTATTATTATTATAGATAAATTGTAAATTACTATTAAATATTTTAAATTTTTGGGTTCTAACTTGCATCATTTATTTCTCAATTTTAGAACCCTATTTAAATCATTCGTATTAGCTGAAAATGCCAATTTCTGAAATTTAAATATGGAATATGAATTATGTAATGTATTCCCCAAATAAAGTCACGAAGCAAAAATAAGAATAAACCAAAAATGGAAAGTTTCAAGACGGATAATTCAAATGACATAGCATAAAAAATTTAATAAGTATGAAACTTACATCAATAAAAACATAAGTTTCTTTTATAGATGAATTTTAAAACATATACTCATGTTTTACATTTTAAATTTAATGGATGTCTGTACAACTTTTCACAATAATAATTGACGCTATTGACTAATATTTTTATGAATTATTACGCCCTAATTCTATTCTTTTTTTAGATCGTGTTTTTGTTTGGGGACTGGCAATCTATGTACTATTAATATGACAAAAATAATTGGAAATTTTCAAAACAATCTGGGTGCAATTTGTGATTTTAGATAGCACGATTTTAAGGTGTTTAGACGAGCCCACGGGATAGACATTTTTAAGACGTCTCAGAAGCAAATGTATTGGTTTTTGCACAAAATATATAAACCCCAACTTCTGGGACGTCATGATCCGAGCCAGTGCGACAATAGAGTGGTGCGACACGTGGCTGCATAGTGCTCAAAGACTCACTTTGACGCATATCGTGTGGAATATAGTTCCATACACGAGGGGCAGCGACGGTTGGTTTTATTACTCCAACACACACACACACACACACACACACACACACACACACACACACACACCCCCCCCCCCCCCCCCCCCCCCAAAAAAAAAAAAAAAAAAAAAAAAAAAAAAAAAAAAAAAAAAAAAAAAAATTTTTTTTTTTTTTTTTTTTTTTTTTTTTTTTTTATATATATATATATTTTTTTTTTTTTTTTTTTTTTTTTTTTTTTTTTTTTTTTTTTTTTTTTTTTTTTTTTTTTTTTTTTTTTTTTCTGTGTATATATGCATGTGTTCATGCGCGTGTTCATGCGCGTGTACTATGGGTCCGTATGCAACATTTTGCATTTAAGCATTTTCCAAATCGTGTATGTCACTGTTGCTCCACAATACAGAATAATCACAACATGGGCACGCTTTTTCACTTGCAGTATATGCTGTTCGCATAAATTGCTATGGGTTACAAAATATTGCACTACAACATGTACTACATTTGTATGACAACTGTACGCGTTTTCACATTGCATTAATTGGTGTCACGTTGCTATATGTGTTAGAACTTAGAAGTGATATCAATACGTTAGAAGTGATATCAATACGTTTAAAAAAAGATTGATTAGGATCAAGCAATTTTACATAATATGTATATGATATGAGCTGGCTTTGACATTGGGTTAATACTACACGATTACGCATAGTAAAAATAGGCTCAAATAAAAGGTAATAAGTTACAGATCACATAACTGTTAATTTTATTACGATATTTTTATTAGATCCAAAGTTATTGCAATTTAAAGACGGAAAAATTGCGCGAAATGTGTGTATCTCTTATAATGGTAAAATGACCTGACCTCATTTTTGTGTTTTCTGTTGATAAATATTTGAATAAAAGTGACTTTAAAATGGCATCACTTTGTTATTTATATGACTATTAAAATACTTTTTGCAGTGTTTTGAAATGCATTGAATGGAGTAATAAATTTGGTATATTGATTTTTTTGCACTAATTAATTCAGTTAATATTAGTTAAATAGTGCACAGTAGTAACAGACCAACACATTCTAATCAAGACCAGCAGAGTCCATAAATATGAAGATATAGATATTATGGAGTGTGCATAACCACATTATGAGAATAAACTTATAGTAACTAGTCATGTAATAAAAATTTATTAATTAGATAAAAGACGATAATTAGCAAGCAACCTCAAAAGACAGAAACTTTTTTTGTAAAATGCCACAATGTCCATGAATATGTTTATAATATTATTATAAACATGAATTTGTAGAACCACCTTACTTATGGTAAGAGATATACATTAAACAGTTATGTAATATTAATAATAAACTAAATGAATAAATCAATTAAATTAATAGCCGTGCTTCGTATAGACTTACACATGAATAAAAGGCCTTAATGTCCATAATTATTAAGACATTCCCACATTTATTATGGTAGTAAATACACATTACCCAGTAATTTCATATTCACACTAACTTAATTAATAAGTTAATATTGGCTAATGTTAGCATGCTAACTCGACTAATGGTTACGTTTTGATGAAAGCCTACAGTAAATAATTATGAAATAAATATAATTTATGCAATGTTTAGAACCACATGAAACATTATGATCAACCATTAATAGTACATGTCATTACAGCATAAATAATAACTTTATTAATAAATATTAACTAAATAACAAACTCAACAGCCCAAAAGCATGACAAAGAAGCACAGTTGTCATACTTCACTTGTTTATGGATTATCGTGAGGTTACAGGTTGGACAAATGCTGCAGGCTCAGTATTCTTAGTAGAGAATAATGTTATTGTTTCATAATATCCTGCATTTCAACATGAACTTGATGAAGTAATGTTTATAAACTGTTCACAGTGTTTCGTTACCGACTCCGACATTCTTGTGAAAAATTTCAAGACTGCTTTCTGCGTTACCTTCCACAGGGATAAAGTGCAAGATGAAGAAGCTGCTCACAGTTCTCCGCCTAACTACAGTGTATGTTCAGTGTAGATGTGTGTATTATGTGACACATTCAGCGAGACAAGTTATGTAATAAATTAGAAATTAGTATAAGCGGATGATGCATGTGATATATTGAAGCCTTTGTAGGTTCTGTATCTTCACAGTTAACTGACAGGTACAGTTTTGTTCGTGCAATAAAACAATGTGTTCTTGTCTATTAAAACTGCAGTGTTCATGTCACTTTCCACAGGGACTGTATCTTCAGAGAGCGTAGATATGTTGCTGGGTCATCTTCAGTCAAATGAATCTTGTAGTTATGATACACATGTGTGTCATTTTTCAGGTGCGAGATTTCTGAAATAAAACAATTCAAAGTAACAAAAACAAATAATTCATCAAGCACATTATGTCAGTATTATTGTATGCCAAGCATTTAAATAAATAATAATTAGTAGTAATGTTTAACATTTCTAGAAGTAATTGAATTATTATTAATTATAATTAGGAATAGTAGTAGTGATATTTTATTCACAATATGTCATAAAACAGGAGTACAATAAATAGCATGAACAATCACCTTATTAAAGGGAACCAAAAGGGAAAAGTTACATGCTATGCACGTGAAAGAGTTAATAAAAACGAACTATTCTGAAGGTAATCACATTTTTAAAGTCTGGTTTATTAGTAAAACACCTTTTCTAAAAAAGGGTTCGTAAGTCGCAGCCTTTGCTCTGATGGTGCTGTCGCTGTCTGTTCCCATACTGATCAAATGTGGTACAATCTGCAACAGCCCCACAAACCATCCATAATCTAGTCAACATGCATTCTTTCACATGCAGAGTGCATCGTACTTTATACTAATAACATTTATGTATTCATCAACCTATTTAAGCCTGTATCTCTAGATAACCCCCTTGTACTTCAAATTCAACACACCACACATGATTACCTACCTGCACTGGGTGCATGGTACAGTCATAGGGTGAGGGTGATTACACAAGAAGGGTGATTACCTACCTGTACAGGATGCATGAGGCCCTGTCGTAGGATGAGGGTGATGACACCGAGTGCAATCATCCTCACTTGTGAGTGATGATGGAAGAAAGACTCAAGTATCTGTTTGATGTACACCTGTATGATTGTGCTGGCCATACTGCAAGAGAAACACACAACTCAAACAAACGTCATGAGGGTCTTGTGTGGCAGACACGGACATTATACATGTCACCATATTAAATAAAAAACAAATAAGATCAATACTTCTAGCTCGTATCCTGCCAAAGAAAATTTAAACCCCGTTTACATGGTTTAAGGCAAGATGAGGCAGCTAAATAGGGTATTTTTTTAATTTAATAATTTCGGCAAACTCAGCTTAAATACAAATTGCTTGTGATCGTTGGAGTGTCTGTCATCCGTGGAATTTTTCGAAAGCAAGTTCTGAAATTTCTCTCCTCGACGATGACTGTGTGAATCGCGTAGCAAGTATTTCTGTCGCACAAAACTTTCTTGAAAATTAATGGAAAACGAAAAAATACATCAACTCAAATGGTTGATTTCAAACTTAAACATCAACACAGAAATGTGTTTCCGATGATACTCATTATATGTTAACGTCAATTTGACGATGTAACAATCGCGTGATCCGGTACACTGCAAAACAAAGCGATCTAGTATGTTAACTATGAGACCCGCCTCGGCAGCATGAAACATGCGACAGTCCAGCAACGAGCAGCCAGATTCTCTTTGGGCTACCATAATTACAGAACACCAGGATATGTCGAAAATATACTGAAGAGAAAGCCTTCAAGCGATAAGGAAGAACAACCGCCTTTGTCTCTCAAAAATCAATATCGGGAACATTGACATCATGCATAGACCTATACCTCTAATGGAGTGAGTGAGCCCAGACATCGAAACGATTAGCGTTTCCGTCAAGCGATGGCAAACCACCAAAATATCTTTACTAGTTCCTTTCCCTTGCAACACTTAGAGTAAAATAATCTCCTCATGAGTCTTAACACTCTTAAATGCTAATGCAAAACATTTGTAGCATTTGAACAACTTTCTAAGAGAGCATACACCGTGGCCCAATACGCATAAGCGTCGTTGAATTTGTAACGTCCTGAAAGGCTCCCGTCTAGTATCTGGAAGAAGAAGAACCATTATCTAGGCCATTCAAAGTAACATTGTTTCTTTCGCACTTATATATTTATGAGGTCAGAAGAGAGTCCGTGTATCTTCATGTCTGCGTAGTTTGCTTTTGACAATCTAATGTATTGAATTACTTCAAATAATTACTTTAATACTAGTAACGATCTACTACGAACTACCAACGAACTACCAACGAACTAGTAACGAACTACTAACGAACTACTAACGAAATACTAACGAAATACTACGAACTACTACGAACTACTACGATCTACTACAAACTACTAAAGAACGAACGAACGGGGGAACGGACGGACGGACGGACGGACGGACGGACGGACGGACGGACGGACGGACGGACGGACGGACGGACGGACGGACGGACGGACGGACGGACGGACGAACGAAAACGAACGAACGAAGTACCAGCTACCAGCTAACTACCAGCTAACTACCAGCTAACTACCGCTGCCGCTACCGCTACCGCTGCCGCTGCCGCTGCCGCTGCCGCTTCCGCTACCGCTACCCTACCACTACTACTAGTTGTTGTAATACTACTACCACTATTAATACTAATACGACGTCTGTGGTAGGCCTACACATATTATTCATTATGTTTTGCGTTTGAAAAGAGGCCTACAACCTCACTGAAGAAAACTCTTAATTTTATAAGCCCTCCTATTATATACTGTTTTTAATTACAATTTTATTTGAGATACCTCTGTAAATTGTACATAATATACTAAGTATTGTTATCTAGTTATGATATTGTAATCATTTGCTAGGTTCTAAGAAAATGTAGTGTACTAATTATATTGTTGTTGAGATTTGTGACATTTATTACCTGTAAAGTTATTCTAATGTTGGTATGGTCGTTACTGTATTATGCACATGTGTTTATTATGATCCCTTTGAAAGTGTTCAAGATAGCCAACTGTATTTAATTGTGATTTAATTAACGAGAGTGACCAAATGATCTCAGTGACAGTCATGTCGACCCGAGTATAGTTTATCTACAGGTATAGTTTATCTACAGGTATAGTTTATCTACAGGTATAGTTTATCTACAGGTATAGTTTATGCACAGCAATAATTCATAATTACTTATAGTTACTTTTCTGCGGTTTCTTATTTAGAAAAACCTGTATGCAATTACTTGCTATTTTAGTGCAGGGCGGCACCAACGCAATATGTTTTCATAATCTGCGCTGCAGGTAATTCGTTGAACATTGTATTATGTATATTTTAGGGGTCTATAAACACTTCCGATTACGATAATGATCTTACACGTACGATACAATTAAGGGTGTTACAACACAACGAAGTGCTCGCATTAAATGAACTATTAGTATTAATATAGAAATAATAATACAACTTCTATTGCGCCTATATCTTCGAGAATTCGAACTCAGGGGAGCAACATGCAACATCGTTACACGTAGTCATGAATGAGGACAGACAAGAGTCGTCACTGGAGCATTGGATTGCCAAAGGATTACGGTAGGAATGCGATTTCAAGCAAATATGACTTGATGACCTCTCTTGAATTTTTTGAAAGATGGTTGTAGTGGCAGATGACTGAACAGTGATAGGGAGATGATTCTAGATTGTTTGGCGTAGTTACTGAGAAAGTGTCCATATCGAGCTTACTGTTGGAAAACTGGAAATAAAAGGGTCCTGGGGATATTAGAAAAATGCAGCAGGTTAACTAAATAGGAAGGATGTTGAGCAGGAAGGGCACTGCATGTATTACTAGCTTATTTATACTGTCACTTAGTGCCAACATTAGTCTACTTACACATACAGCACCACCCGCGCACGTTTCAGGTGCAATTCCTTGTCCTACGGCGGCTGTAGCGAAATCGGACCATACCTGAACTGATGATTCGTGACGATAGATCACTGTTCGCCCATCCGTAGGAAACCGTGTATTTGCGACTCGATCCGATCCTTTTTCATTTGCATCGATTTCCTCGCGTGTAATTTCTTCCGTTGGCGGCAATCGACTCATTTACTCTGAAAATGAACCACTAGCATCGAAACTTAGCAGGCCTCCGTTAAATTGTATATTTCAATTGGTCAACAAAGTTTCATTTGTGTTTAACTGTAAGATAAAACATGTTACCCTGTTGATTAATGATCATATATCATAGGAAAATACAGCACAATAACGTACTCTGACAAACGTTTCAATCAAAAATCATTCATTATCAAGGTCGGCCAAACGTCAGAATGACTCATAACTGACATCTCACGCAGCACAGCAACAATTTGCGTATTCGAAAAAGTCCAGTTGTCTAGCACAAAATGTGGAATTGATTTGATTGATTTGTTTTTTATCTGGTAGTGATGGTGGTGGTGGTGGTGATGATGATGGTAGTCGAGGTGGTGGTGGTGGTGGTGGTGGTAGTGGTGGAGGTGGTGGTGGTGGTGGTTGTGGTGGTGGTTTGGGGGTGGTGGTGGTGGTGGTGGTGGTGGTGGTGGTGGTGGTGGTGGTGGTGGTGGTGGTGATGGTGGTGGTGGTTTGATAGGGGGGTGGTGGTGATGGTGATGGTGGAGGTGGAGGTGGAGGTGATGGTGGTGGTAGTGGTGATGGTGGGCATGTTCATGTGTGCATGTGAGTACGTGAGTACGTGTGTACGTGTGTACGTGTGTACGTGTGTACGTGGTTCGTGTGTGTGTGTGTGTGTGTGTGTGTGTGTGTATGTGTGTGTGTGTGTGTGTGTGTGTGTGTGTTGTGTGTGTATGTGTGTATGTGTGTATGTGTGTATGTTTGTATTTTGTATTGTGTGTATTTTGTGTATGTTTGTATGGTATTGTGTGTAGGGGTGTTTTGGGGGGTTTTGTGTGTACGGGGTGCGTGCGTGTGTGTGTGACAGAGAGAGTGGGATAGAAATAGAAATAGAGAGAAAAGAGAGAGAGAGAAAAGAGAGAGAGAGAAGAGAGAGACGTGCGCTGTCTCTACATCTCTATTACACACACAAACACACACACACCCGCGCGCGCCCGCACACAAGCAAAACACACACCGCACGCACGCACACACACAAACACACACGCGCGCGCATTTAGCATCTAACCCTGTCGGAACTGTGCGTAGAAACCTGAAACAGGAAGACGTACATTATCTTGCCGCTTGAATTCGCATATATCACCTAGATCAAAATAACCAAATGTACTGTGTAGGCAAATTCCAACAAAACAGACCCACGCTGTGCTGCTGGGTCACGGTGACAACACAACGGTGAAAAAAAATTATAAATGATTACTAACCTTTCGTTACAGATGTCTGGGCATTGTGATCTCTCCCTAAGGAAGACTTTGCCTCTCCACATATCTCCAGTAGTCGAACTAAAGTTCACGTCCACTTTCTTCAATCTGCGCAATTCCACTTATGTGTGGTTACCGGACAAAAGAAAACAAACAATATATGTGTCAAACGTCATAATCTGAAAATGTGTTTGTGTGTGTGTGTTTGTGTGTGTGTTTGTGTGTGTATATATGTGGTGTGTCTGTCTGCGTGTGTACTTGCGAGTGTATGAGTCTCAGTGCGTGTTTGAGTGAGTAGATTGTGAATGTGAGTGCGAGCCTGTTCGTGATCACAAATGAAACAGTATAGCTATGTAAAAAAAATGTTGAATACGCGTGTGTCTGACTCTGAATGTGTATGCATGCTAGTATGTTCGTATGTTCGTATACACGTGTGAGTGTGTGTGTATGTGTGTATGTGTGTGTGTGTGTGTGTGTGTGTGTGTGTGTGTGTGTGTGTGTGTGTGTGTGTGTGAGATATATAGAGAAAGAGAGAGAGAAAGAGAGAGAGAAAGGCGTGCGCTTTCTCTATATCTTTATCGCTCGCGCACACACACACACACACACTTCTATGACATCAGCCGGAACTAATCTGAATGTGTGTGAGTGCGTGTTTGCATAGTGTGTGTGCAAGTGTATAATGTGTGTCTATCTCAGTGAGTGCATATGTGTGTGTGTGTGTGTGTGTGTGTGTGTGTGTGTGTGTGTGTGTGTGTGTGTGTGTGTGTTTGTGCGTGTGCATGTGCATGTGCGTGTGTGTATGCGTGCGTGCTTACGTGTGTGTGTGAGTGTCTGTGTGTAATGTGTGTCTATCTGCGTGAGTGCAGATGTGTGTGCATGTATGTGTGTGCATATGTGTGTATGAGTGTAAGTGTGAGTGTGTGGGTTGTGAATGTGCTCCAGCTGGCGATCACAAATAAAATATAGTTATGAGGACCATTTTCATGAATATGCGTGCTTGTATGTGTGCTTGTGTGGGGTGTGGGGTGTGTGTGTGTGTGTGTGTGTGTGTGTGTGTGTGTGTGTGTGTGTGTGTGTGTGTGTGTGTTGTGTGTGTGTTGTGTGTGTGTGTGTGTGTGTGCTTGTACGTCTGTGTGCGCGCGCTTTCTCTATATCTCTATCACTCATGCACGCACGCACGTTCGCACGCACCCATGCTCGCACACACACATTTTCTATGACATCAGCCGGAACTATTCACAATCACAAACGCTCCGCCAAACCCACATGTATGTAACATCTAACCCTATCAGAACTGTGCGTAGAAACCGGCACCAGGACATACATTATCTTGCTACTTGAATTCGCATATTTCACTTAGATTAAAATTGCCAAATGCTCTGCTTAGGCAAATTCCGGCACAACAGACACACGCTGTTGGGTCAAGGTGACAAAGGCACAAATGATTCATTACTTTGGGGCCCCTTTCGTTGGCCAGTTTGTTACAGATGTCTGGATATTGTGATCTCTCCCTAAGGAAGACTTTGCATCACGCCTCTCCACATCTCCATTTAAAGTTCACGTCCATTTTCTTTAATCTGCGCAACTCCGCCTACGCATGATTCCCGGATAAAAGAAAACAAACGATATATGTGTCAAACGCCCTAATATGAATGTGTGTTTGTGTGAGCATGTGTATGTGTGAGTTGTGTGTGTGTGTGTGTGTGTGCGTGCGTGCGTGCGTGGTGCGTGCGTGCGTGGTGTGTGTATGTATGTATATATTTGTATGTGTATGTGTATGCGCATGTGTATGCGCGTGTGCGTGCGCGAGTGAGTTTGAGTGTGCGCGAGTGTGCGCGTGTGAGTGTGCGCGCGTGAGTGCGCGCGCGTGTGCGCGTGTGTGTTCGCGTGTGTGCGCGCGTGTGTCGTGTGTGTACGCGTGTATGTACGCGTGTGCGTACGCGTGTGCAGTATGCTGTGCTAGCGTGTGGTATGCGTGTGCGGTATGCGTGTGCGGTATGCGTGTGCGGTATGCGTGTGCGGTATGCGTGTGCGGTATGCGTGTGCGGTATGCATGTGCGGTATGCGTGTGTGTGTGCGTGCGGGTGCGTGTGGTGTTTCTGTGTGTGTACTGACTGTAGGAGTGTCAGTGCGTGTTTGAATGTGTAGATTGTGAGTGCAAGCCAGTTCGTGATCACAAATGAAATAGTATAGCTATGTAAGATGTATATATAGAGAGAATGCGTAAGCTTCTCTCTATATTGTTGTATCATACACACGCGCGCGCGCACACGCTTCTATGACATCTACCTGACACAAACGCAGGTATGTTTCGCCAAATGACACGCATGTAACATCTAACCCTATCAGAACTTTGCGTAGAAACAGGCACCAGGAAGACATACATTTTCTTGCTACTTGAATTCGCATATCTTGCCTAGATCAAGATAATCAAATGCAGTGTATAGACAAACTCCAGCCCAACACACACTCGCTATGTTGTTGGTTCACGCTGACAACGAGACGGTGAAAACACAAACGTATAAATTATTACTTACCTTGGGATTCCTTTAGATGTCGAGTCAGTTACAGATGTCTGGACGTTGCATCTCTAGAGATAGCATCAAGCCTCTCGAAATATCTCCTGTCGCCGAACTAGCTTTCACATAAATTCTCTTCAATCTGCGCAACTCCGCCTACGTGTGGTTCCCGGAGAAAAGAAAGCAAGCGATAGTTGTGCCAAATGCACTATTCTGAATGTGTTTGTGTGTGAGAACGAGGGAAGTGCGTCTGTGTGAGCGCGTGCTTTCTCTAAATCTCTATTACCACACACGTACGTACGCACGCACGCACGCACGCACGCACGCACGCACGCACGCACGCACGCACGCACGACACACACACACACACACTGTTTGTATTTGGGTAATTACGCATATATTTGTTGGTAAACCACAGCGTGACCTCGGTAATATAAGTAGTATTTTTGAAAATATGCAGTGTTGTTTGCGCATACGAGAAAACCTGTGGTCACAGATTAAAACAAATTAACATAGATACGTAGACCGTTTAATTTTCAAAACTAAACGTATTTTTTAAGTGTGTATAGTGTTGGCCAATGTATCAACATGTAAATTGTTTGATTTGATGACCTCTGCTACAAGGCTGAAACGCTTTAATAACGAATAAACAAGTATTCAGTTCTTTTATGCACACTAGTTTCCACAAACTTGACACCTGTACGGTCATACTTCACTGCTACTGGTGCTTGGTTGTAATTGCGACCAAGGTTCGTATCACACATACATGCATATTTCAAACAATACTCTTAATACCGATCACCTTGTTGGAACCAATCAAACGTTGTTGTTGTGTGTGTGTGCGTTTGTGATGAGTGCTAGTGCGTCGTCGTGAGTTATTTGTTAATAGAGGTTGCGCGGCGATGTACCACATTCGTAGGTTCGGGGTTTGCGTAGATTGCATTGGTGATTTATGTGAAAGCTAGTTCGGCGACAGGAGATATTTCGAGAGGCTTGATGCTACCCTCTAGAGATGCAACGTCCAGACATTCTGTAAACTGACTCGACATCTAAAGGAACCCAAGGAAGTAATAATTTATTACGTTTGTGTTTTCACCGTCTGTTGTCAGCGTGAACCAACAAAAATAGCAGTTTGTTGGGCTGGAGTTTGCTATACACTGCATTTGATTATCTTGATCTAGGAAGATTATGCGATTCAAGTATCAAGTTAATGTTGTCTTACTGGTGCCGGTTTCTACGCAAAGTTCTGATAGTTAGATGATACATGCGTGTCATTTGGCGAAAATACCTGCGTTTGTGTGGTGTGCATGAGATGCGTGTGCGCGCGCGCGTGTGTATGTTTACAACAATTAGACAGGCTTACGCATTCTCCTATATTCATACATTTACATAGCTATACTATTTCATTTGATCCCCGAAGCTGGCTCGGCGATTGATTGAACTATTCGGCATGCATTCGGAACGCAAGCCCAATGCCGCCGTACCTGCTGCACCGCATACGCAGCATACGCGTACCTACGCTACCTGTCGGCACACTCAATCACAGTCACGCATGAGCCACGCTCCGCAAAGCATACGGACTAGGCTGCCTGTCAGGCATACCTGCCACTATGCAAACGGTCCACGTGTAGGCACAAGGCTTGACACCCTTGCACTCACAAACACACGCGCTGAACGCTACCGCACACCGCGCCATCACACTCCCAGCTCGCGCCCCAACCCCTGCCCGCACAGCACGCGCTCATCACTACGTACTACGCTGCATGCACTACCCCGCGCGCCCTCACGCGCTGCCCCCGACCCCGCACGCGTACCCCACACCACACACACACATCGCACATACACATGCTCACACAAACACACATTCATATTAGGGCGTTTACATATATCGTTTGTTTTCTTTTATCCGGGAATCATGCGTAGGCGGAGTTGCGCAGATTAAAGAAAATGGACGTGAACTTTAAATGGAGATGTGGGGGCGTGAAACTTTAGAGTCATATCAGACATCTGTAACAAACTGGCCAACGAAAGGGGCCCAAGTAATGAATCATTTGTGCCTTTGTCACCTTGACCCAACAGGGGTGTCTGTTGTGCCGAATTTGCCTAAGCAGAGCATTTGGCAATTTTAATCTAAGTGAAATATGCGAATTCAAGTAGCAAGTAATGTATGTCCTGGTGCCGGTTTCTACGCACAGTTAGGGTTAGATGTTACATACATGTGGGTTTGGCGGAGCGTTTGTGATTGTGAATAGTTCCGGCTGATGTCATAGAAAATGTGTGTGTGCGAGCATGGGTGCGTGCGAACGTGCGTGCGTGCATGAGTGATAGAGATAGGTAAGCAGACACACACACACAGCACACACACACACACACACACACACACACACAAAAAAAAAAACACACACACAACACACCACACAAAAAAAAAATCATGACAATGGTCCTCATAACTATATTTTATTTGTGATCGCCAGCTCACCCACATCACACACACACACATATGCAATCTGCAACTTTGCACTCGAGATAGACACACATTACACACAGACACTCACACACAGCGTAAGCGCACGACACGCAGCACATGCACCGCACACACACAACACACACACACACACACACACACACACACACACACACACACACACTATGCACTCACTGAGATAGACACACATTATACACTTGCACACACACTATGCAAACACGCACTCACACACATTCAGATTAGTTCCGGCTGATGTCATAGAAGTGTGTGTGTGTGTGTGTGCGCGGCGATAAAGATATGGAAGCGCAGCCTTCTCTCTCTTCCTCTCTCTCTTTCTCTATATATCTCACACACACACACACACACACACACACACACACACACACACACACACACACACACATACACACTCACACGTGTATACGAACATACGAACATACTAGCATGCATACACATTCAGAGTCAGACACACGCGTATTCAACATTTTTTTTACATAGCTATACTGTTTCATTTGTGATCACGAACAGGCTCGCACTCACATTCACAATCTACTCACTCAAACACGCACTGAGACTCATACACTCGCAAGTACACACGCAGACAGACACACCACATATATACACACACAAACACACACACAAACACACACACACAAACACATTTTCAGATTATGACGTTTGACACATATTGTTTGTTTTCTTTTGTCCGGTAACCACACATAAGTGGAATTGCGCAGATTGAAGAAAGTGGACG
Source organism: Ridgeia piscesae (assembly GCA_025642075.2). Taxonomy (NCBI): domain Eukaryota; kingdom Metazoa; phylum Annelida; class Polychaeta; order Sabellida; family Siboglinidae; genus Ridgeia; species Ridgeia piscesae. Next base: position 3,447 of record JAODUO010004071.1, on the reverse strand, counting down.
TGAACTTTAGTTCGACTACTGGAGATATGTGGAGAGACAAAGTCTTCCTTAGGGAGAGATCACAATGCCCAGACATCTGTAACGAAAGGTTAGTAATCATTTATAATTTTTTTTCACCGTTGTGTTGTCACCGTGACCCAGCAGCACAGCGTGGGTTTGTTTTGTTGGAATTTGCCTACACAGTACATTTGGTTATTTTGATCTAGGTGATATATGCGAATTCAAGCGGCAAGATAATGTACGTCTTCCTGTTTCAGGTTTCTACGCACAGTTCCGACAGGGTTAGATGCTAAATGCGCGCGCGTGTGTGTTTGTGTGTGTGCGTGCGTGCGTGCGTGTGTGTTTGCTTGTGTGCGGGCGCGCGCGCTGTGTGTGTGTGTTTGTGTGTGTAATAGAGACGTAGAGACAGCGCACGTCTCTCTCTCTCTCTCTCTCTCTCTTTTCTCTCTCTCTTCTCTCTCTCTCTCTATTTCTATTTCTATCCCACTCTCTCTGTCACACACACACGCACGCACACACGTACACACACACGCACACACACGTACACACACATACCATACACACATACACACATACACACATACACACATACACACATACACACATACACACATACACACATACACACACACACACACATACACACACACACACATACACACACACACACACACACACACATACAGTACACACGTAACACTACCATACCACGTACTCACGTACTCACATGCACACATCATGCCACCATCACCACTACCACCACCTCACCTCCACCTCCACCTCCACCATCACCATCACCATCACCATCACCACATCAATCACCACCACCACCACCACCACCACCACCACCACCACCACCACCACCACCACCACCACCACCACCACCACCACCACAACCACCACCACCACCACTCCACCACCACCACCACCACCACCTCGACTACCATCATCATCACCACCACCACCACCATCACTACCAGATAAAAAACAAATCAATCAAATCAATTCCACATTTTGTGCTAGACAACTGGACTTTTTCGAATACGCAAATTGTTGCTGTGCTGCGTGAGATGTCAGTTATGAGTCATTCTGACGTTTGGCCGACCTTGATAATGAATGATTTTTGATTGAAACGTTTGTCAGAGTACGTTATTGTGCTATATTTTCCTATGATATATGATCATTAATCAACAGGGTAACATGTTTTATCTTACAGTTAAACACAAATGAAACTTTGTTGACCAATTGAAATATACAATTTAACGGAGGCCTGCTAAGTTTCGATGCTAGTGGTTCATTTTCAGAGTAAATGAGTCGATTGCCCCAACGGAAGAAATTACACGCGAGGAAATCGATGCAAATGAAAAAGGATCGGATCGAGTCGCAAATACACGGTTTCCTACGGATGGGCGAACAGTGATCTATCGTCACGAATCATCAGTTCAGGTATGGTCCGATTTCGCTACAGCCGCCGTAGGACAAGGAATTGCACCTGAAACGTGCGCGGGTGGTGCTGTATGTGTAAGTAGACTAATGTTGGCACTAAGTGACAGTATAAATAAGCTAGTAATACATGCAGTGCCCTTCCTGCTCAACATCCTTCCTATTTAGTTAACCTGCTGCATTTTTCTAATATCCCCAGGACCCTTTTATTTCCAGTTTTCCAACAGTAAGCTCGATATGGACACTTTCTCAGTAACTACGCCAAACAATCTAGAATCGTCTCCCTATCACTGTTCAGTCATCTGCCACTACAACCATCTTTCAAAAAATTCAAGAGAGGTCATCAAGTCATATTTGCTTGAAATCGCATTCCTACCGTAATCCTTTGGCAATCCAATGCTCCAGTGACGACTCTTGTCTGTCCTCATTCATGACTACGTGTAACGATGTTGCATGTTGCTCCCCTGAGTTCGAATTCTCGAAGATATAGGCGCAATAGAAGTTGTATTATTATTTCTATATTAATACTAATAGTTCATTTAATGCGAGCACTTCGTTGTGTTGTAACACCCTTAATTGTATCGTACGTGTAAGATCATTATCATAATCGGAAGTGTTTATAGACCCCTAAAATATACATAATACAATGTTCAACAAATTACCTGCAGCGCAGATTATGAAAACATATTGCGTTGGTGCCGCCCTGCACTAAAATAGCAAGTAATTGCATACAGGTTTTTCTAAATAAGAAACCGCAGAAAAGTAACTATAAGTAATTATGAATTATTGCTGTCTATAAACTATACCTGTAGATAAACTATACCTGTAGATAAACTATACCTGTAGATAAACTATCCCTGTAGATAAACTTCTCGGGTCGACATGACTGTCACTGAGATCATTTGGTCACTCTCGTTAATTAAATCACAATTAAATACAGTTGGCTATCTTGAACACTTTCAAAGGGATCATAATAAACACATGTGCATAATACAGTAACGACCATACCAACATTAGAATAACTTTACAGGTAATAAATGTCACAAATCTCAACAACAACATAATTAGTACACTACATTTTCTTAGAATCTAGCAAATGATTACAATATCATAACTAGATAACAATACTTAGTATATTATGTACAATTTACAGAGGTATCTCAAATAAAATTGTAATTAAAAACAGTATATAATAGGAGGGCTTATAAAATTAAGAGTTTTCTTCAGTGAGGTTGTAGGCCTCTTTTCAAACGCAAAACATAATGAATAATATGTGTAGGCCTACCACAGACGTCGTATTAGTATTAATAGTGGTAGTAGTACTACAACAACTAGTAGTAGTGGTAGCGGTAGCGGTAGCGGTAGCGGTAGCGGCAGCGGCAGCGGCAGCGGTAGCGGTAGCGAGCTAGTTAGCTGGTAGTTAGCTGGTAGTTAGCTGGTAGCTGGTACGTTCGTTCGTCGTGCGTGGCGTCGTCGTCGTTCGTCCGTCGTCGTCCGTCCGTCCGTCGTCCGTCCGTCCGTCCGTCCGTCCGTCCGTCCGTCCGTCCGTCCGTCCGTTCGTTCGTTGTGTTTGGTGTCGTAGTAGTTCGTAGTAGTTCGTAGTAGTTCGTTAGTAGTTCGTTAGTAGTTCGTTAGTAGTTCGTTAGTAGTTCGTTACTAGTTCGTTGGTAGTTCGTTGGTAGTTCGTAGTAGATCGTTACTAGTATTAAAGTAATTATTTGAAGTAATTCAATACATTAGATTGTCAAAAGCAAACTACGCAGACATGAAGATACACGGACTCTCTTCTGACCTCATAAATATATAAGTGCGAAAGAAACAATGTTACTTTGAATGGCTCTAGATAATGGTTCTTCTTCTTCTGATTATTTGTATATATTTCCAGATACGACGGGAGCCTTTCAGGAGTTACAAAAAGCTTATCGATTGGGTCACGGTCTTGTCTCTAGAATTGTTAACTCAATTACAATCACAGTTAGGTATGGCCACGGTGATTCTCTTAGA
>JAODUO010004070.1:0-10928 GCA_025642075.2 Ridgeia piscesae | reverse complement strand
GCGGTGTTAAAACCTTGGGCAAGTTCTACTCTACTACTACTTCTACTCATTCTACATCGCGCCAGTTCACTCAGCTGTATCAATGAGTATCTGGCTATAGACACTGGTGGATATATGTACGAGCACCCTTCGCACATTAATTGTACGCACATGGCTGGATGCTTCCCAGAGAAGGTGTTTGATTGAACAGGACTGCCAGGAAAGTAAAGTGTTAAGTGCTTTTGAAGACTGGATGCACTATAGAAGAACTTACTTTTAGCTTTTTTATTGGAGTCAAGACAACTTAAGCATGTCTCTGTAACTCCATTTAAAAACAAATAATTTAATAATGGCCTTGGAAGGTGTTATTTGAATCATAATTCTTAGCATAGATTTTGGATAATGTCCACAAAACACATGACAGGAGGATAATTAATGTGAAGTTGTGAATTACTTTATATGCTTGCTAATTAACATTTTGTTTACCGCATCTTTTTATATATATATATATATATATATATATATATACACTCAGCTATTACAACCCTACATCATGGTTATGTGTGTCGGTGTGAAGGCTGAAGCCGCTGCACTGTCAACTGTGACTGTCTGAAGTGAAGCTGAGCCTGAAGGGAGCAGGGAAATAGAAGGAGGGGAAGTCAATTCTTAAATTATCTCCAGGAATATAGGTTGCTCGTTTTGTTGTAGTCTGCATAACAATTCCAAAGAACATGAATAGCATACACATCCTCGAAGGGACACAATGACAATAGGTGATAATTACTCGCTAACGTCATACATGAAATCAACGTCAAATCTATTTGACGACGATGATCGGAATCGGATAAGCATCGCATTTCCTGTTCGTACAACGAAACGACAAGCCTTTCGCAACGCCTACACGCCACGCTGTTTTGGATTTACCTGCGTCTTAGTCGTTAGCTGAACGACGGCTTTCCGAAAATTTAATTTTGTGTCAGCATTGCCCATCTTGAAAATTTATTTACAAGACCGTCCCAGTTTATGCGCCAGCTCGACTCTCCGCATTGAATATAAATCTTTGATTGATTGGTTAATATGCGAAATACAGGCGGCGCCATCTGGCGATAACATCGTAAATAATTTGCAGCGCAGTTCTCCGGCAAACTTTCCCCTTTCCTCGTTAGTTTTTTATTCCAGTCTCCTTCCTTCAATCTTCTCGTCATACTCTATCCTCTCGTTTTACCGTTGTTTTCTGCTATCTGTAACTTCTCCTGCCGCTGTCAGTACCAAACCCATATAGACAAGTCGTTACAATACTGCCTTCCAACGCTCTTCTTTTCAATTTCAGTTGTTTATTCAACTTTATGTCCCACACAATACATTTTGTGGGACAGAAAACCGAAAAAACAACTGAAGGGAAGAGTTAGAAGCCTGTGTTGTACCATCTGCTGATTTTAATAATTTTGAATGACAAACAAAGGTGTATTTTTGGTACATTACCCCAAAGCCCAGGTTACATATTATATCAGATCATTATTACCACATGACAAACATAGCAAAGATGTACACATTTTAATTCATATGACAACAGACAAGAATTTGACACAATATTACAAATTAAAAAGGAAACAAGGTCACCTGTCAAGACAGCGATTCACGAGAGTACAATACTAAGTGGGGCAAAAGTTTTTAAAGTAAAAAAAGAATAGTGTTTGATACTATAACTGAAACTACCTGCCACCCCACCAATTTACGTCACTGGGACTTAAATATGTAGAAGTCTTACTAGTCTAAAATGTTCTTAAAGCAATTTCACTACACAGTACTGATATCCATAATACTGCCTGGTCATTGCGCATGTGTTGATGGATGGGGCCACTGGAGTGTTTTATTTGATCTGCAATGTGTGTTAAGAGAAAGTTCTCTTACAGTACGATCGATATTCAGCCTTTCACATTTCACTTCCAGACAGACCTCTAATGAAAACAAACTCAACATCTCTGTGAAGGCGACAACTAAACCAACACCCCTTACATACATAACGCTACCGTTTTTTGACTTGAAAAACTGATGCACATACACAAAGTCACAAACGTTTTCTTCTTCTTCATACTATATAGCAAGACCCTAAATTGCACTAGACAACATTTCCGTTCCACAGAAGTAACTGAGTGCTCATTACAAATACACAAATGAAGGTAAGATGGGTGACAACAAATTTAATGACTATATTGTTGAATCAGCCTCTGACTTCACATCTATTAATAGAAGTGTCGGGTTACTGGTCGCTGGTTACGTGAACTCTTGAAAGAACCTAACGGGAATCGTATTCTCTATCCTGCATCATTTCTTCTTCAGTTTCTTCTTAAGTTTCTTTTGGACTCCCAAAGCCTCCTCCGTATCCGGGTCATCGTCGTCGCCATGGCGACCACGCTTCCCCTTCTTCCCATGCTGCTCGCTCATCTCCTGTGGCAGGAATTATAACTATTATCTTATAACATCTATGATGACGATTCTAGAATATTTTTTAATTTAATTTATAATAATGATTGCACTTATGGATGAAAGTAATCAGTTTTAGATTATCCATAACACAATCATTCTGATGCATGAAGTATCACCATGGTTACATTTAATATTATAATACTGATCGATTAGTCAGAGTTACCAACATAACTCATTCAAGCCACAATGACTTATTTACTGATTTTCTCTTTAGGTGATGCACCAAATAATTGGCACAATACCAAACTGATTCATACCAACTCAATGACTCCAACAAAACATCACTCAGTGTGCAACAAGAAACTTACTCTAAGTAAATAACTTTAAATAAACCATAAAAATAAGAAAAAAAATGTAATGCACATTCTTCATGGCATAAATAATAAAATGTACCATGGAGTATGCAATTCCACAGAATGAGAGCTCATTTATTTAATTGATGTATTTAATTGTTTTATTTAACTTACGTCTACTTATGTGTTAAACACAGTTTATTTGGACTTTATAATTCAGCACCCATCATTTAGTTAGCACATTCACACAGGCTTACAACTGTGTGTACTACTGCTGGTAGAAGAGAGAAGGGTGCGTACCATGCGGGCGTATCTCTGTGCCTCTGTCACCCTCTCCATCAACATCATCACCTCCTCCTCCTCCGTCTGGTACAGCGGCAGTTTCTTGCCAATTAGATGCTCTATCCTCTGGAACAGCTCCACGTCGTATCTAAACATATCACCAGTTCCTTTTAATCATCACCTGAAACCTGTCGTTTAATAGCATCAGCTGCCCAGGCGCCGTGAGGTGGCAGCCATTTTGGAGCCCCTCAGGGGAAATTATGCTGTGTGTTTGTGACCACTGGTGCGGCCTTAACCCAGAATAGGGTAGAGGCAATGACTGGCTCTCTGGCTGACTTTGAAATAACAAATAAAACAATCGTAGTCTTTTTATCGTATAATACCATACTATATGAAACTATTCAAAATTTAATTTGGACTGAAACAAGTCATACATCAAATAAACATAAATGATAATTTAAAATATTAATTAATATTAAACACTTAAATCTGTTAATTAGTCCAAAACAGTTATGACATCTGATGGCTTTGAGCAATGGTATTACGTAAATTGCACCAGTCAATCTTCTCTGCAAAGTCAGCAGTCAAATGAGTCAGTTAAGAGAGACTCATCTTTTAAATAAACTCCTTATTTTCTTGGCATATCCAGATGTCAGTCCTCAAAATGTGATACAGCACACTTACTGTGTTATAAAGGTGATTGCCTTCCCTGAGCGCCCCGCCCTCGCTGTGCGCCCCACACGGTGGATGTAGTCTTTTGAGTGGGTCGGGATATCAAGGTTCAACACAAGGTCAACGTGGGGTATGTCGAGCCCCCTACAAACATAATCCAATACAAATTACTGATAAGATATCGTAAGGTTACGACTGCCACCACAAGCAACCTTGGAGACAGTATAGGCTGACACACATAGTAATAAATTCTTTTAAAAAGTTGCTTGAACAGTTAAAACAACTCATGTCTGTTGAAACACACAAGTTTTACAATACTGCGAATTGTGGGTGTGATTTGTGGCTCTGGTGGTTTGTGTATTTCATGTTGCTCATCAGCAGATCTTTGTATGAGTATGTGTACAGTGTACTACATAAAAGTAAAGCACTAGTGTCACAGATTTTCAATGATATTATATCATACAATATTAATATTTATATACTGATTACTGCATAGATCTGTTGTTTTGCTAAAGAGAGGGTTCCAGCTCCTAGGTTTGATTTTCTATTAAAAATTATGTTTTTACGACTACAACATGCATGTTGAAGGTTTACTGCCTGCCAATTTGTGTGTACACTGTAGTTACTTTACATGGCTCCGAATGTTTGCAATTTGAACAAGTCCATCTGCAACAGGTTCGAATGCTAAAAAAACATCCAGTTTCAATACAAAACGATTTGGCAATAATGCCAAGGCAAGAAGAGTTAACCACAATACCCTTGGATGTTTAACTTTCTAACATTCTATACAGCTGACTTCCCATAACAAATTACTGGGTGGCCAATTCTGGGCCAATGGGCTGGCACCCTCCCTTGAAACTATGTAAACTACTAGTAATGGCAGTTAGGAGAAAAGAGCTACACACCCTGACAAAGACCACTCTCAGAGCCAACAGAAAGGCCAGTATTCTGGCCACGTTAACCTCATGAGAACACACACTGCAGTATCACACAGCCGCCAGGTAACTAGATGTACCAAATGCTATAAAACAGCCCATAACTCCTGTTGTTACAAGCTGGCAGTGATGCTATGTACAAGACCCCAAAGTGATGCTGTGTACAAGACCCCATAGTGATGCTATTTACAAGACCCCAAAGTGATGCAGTGTACAAGACCCCATAGTGATGCTGTGTACAAGACCCCATAGTGGTGCTGTGTACAAGACCCCATAGTGATGCTGTGTACAAGACCCCATAGTGATGCTGTGTACAAGACCCCATAGTGATGCTGTGTACAAGACCCCATAGTGATGCTTTTACAAGACCCCAAAGTGATGCGTGTACAAGACCCCATGGGGATTGTACAAGATCCATGGGGTCTTGTACAAGACCTAGGGGTTTTGTCAAAAAACCCATGGGGTTTGTAACAAACCCCAAGTGATGGGGTTTGTACAAGACCCCATGGGGTCTTGTACAAGACCCCATGGGGTTTTGGTACAAGAAACTATTTTTAAATAGATCCCCAGGGGCCTTGTACACAGCATCTCTATGGGGTCTTGTACACAGTAACTATGGGGTCTTGTAACAGCATCACTATGGGGTCTTGTTCACAGCACCACTATGGGGTCTTGTACACAGCATCACTACGGGGTCTTGTACACAGCACCACTATGGGGTCTTGTACACAGCATCACTATGGGGTCTTGTACACTGCATCACTTTGGGGTCTTGTAAATAGCATCACTACGGGGTCTTGTACACAGCACCACTATGGGGTCTTGTACGCAGCACCACTATGGGGTCTTGTACGCAGCACCACTATGGGGTCTTGTACACAGCACCACTATGGGGTCTTGTACACAGCATCACTATGGGGTCTTGTACACTGCATCACTTTGGGGTCTTGTAAATAGCATCACTATGGGGTCTTGTACACAGCATCACTTTGGGGTCTTGTACATAGCATCACTGCCAGCTTGTAACAACAGGAGTTATGGGCTGTTTTATAGCATTTGGTACATCTAGTTACCTGGGGCTGTGTGATACTGCAGTGTGTGTTCTCATGAGGTTAACGTGGCCAGAATACTGGCCTTTCTGTTGGCTCTGAGAGTGGTCTTTGTCAGGGTGTGTAGCTCTTTTCTCCTAACTGCCATTACTAGTAGTTTACATAGTTTCAAGGGAGGGTGCCAGCCCATTGGCCCAGAATTGGCCACCCAGTAATTTGTTATGGGAAGTCAGCTGTATAGAATGTTAGAAAGTTAAACATCCAAGGGTATTGTGGTTAACTCTTCTTGCCTTGGCATTATTGCCAAATCGTTTTGTATTGAAACTGGATGTTTTTTTAGCATTCGAACCTGTTGCAGATGGACTTGTTCAAATTGCAAACATTCGGAGCCATGTAAAGTAACTACAGTGTACACACAAATTGGCAGGCAGTAAACCTTCAACATGCATGTTGTAGTCGTAAAAACATAATTTTTAATAGAAAATCAAACCTAGGAGCTGGAACCCTCTCTTTAGCAAAACAACAGATCTATGCAGTAATCAGTATATAAATATTAATATTGTATGATATAATATCATTGAAAATCTGTGACACTAGTGCTTTACTTTTATGTAGTACACTGTACACATACTCATACAAAGATCTGCTGATGAGCAACATGAAATACACAAACCACCAGAGCCACAAATCACACCCACAATTCGCAGTATTGTAAAACTTGTGTGTTTCAACAGACATGAGTTGTTTTAACTGTTCAAGCAACTTTTTAAAAGAATTTATTACTATGTGTGTCAGCCTATACTGTCTCCAAGGTTGCTTGTGGTGGCAGTCGTAACCTTACGATATCTTATCAGTAATTTGTATTGGATTATGTTTGTAGGGGGCTCGACATACCCCACGTTGACCTTGTGTTGAACCTTGATATCCCGACCCACTCAAAAGACTACATCCACCGTGTGGGGCGCACAGCGAGGGCGGGGCGCTCAGGGAAGGCAATCACCTTTATAACACAGTAAGTGTGCTGTATCACATTTTGAGGACTGACATCTGGATATGCCAAGAAAATAAGGAGTTTATTTAAAAGATGAGTCTCTCTTAACTGACTCATTTGACTGCTGACTTTGCAGAGAAGATTGACTGGTGCAATTTACGTAATACCATTGCTCAAAGCCATCAGATGTCATAACTGTTTTGGACTAATTAACAGATTTAAGTGTTTAATATTAATTAATATTTTAAATTATCATTTATGTTTATTTGATGTATGACTTGTTTCAGTCCAAATTAAATTTTGAATAGTTTCATATAGTATGGTATTATACGATAAAAAGACTACGATTGTTTTATTTGTTATTTCAAAGTCAGCCAGAGAGCCAGTCATTGCCTCTACCCTATTCTGGGTTAAGGCCGCACCAGTGGTCACAAACACACAGCATAATTTCCCCTGAGGGGCTCCAAAATGGCTGCCACCTCACGGCGCCTGGGCAGCTGATGCTATTAAACGACAGGTTTCAGGTGATGATTAAAAGGAACTGGTGATATGTTTAGATACGACGTGGAGCTGTTCCAGAGGATAGAGCATCTAATTGGCAAGAAACTGCCGCTGTACCAGACGGAGGAGGAGGAGGTGATGATGTTGATGGAGAGGGTGACAGAGGCACAGAGATACGCCCGCATGGTACGCACCCTTCTCTCTTCTACCAGCAGTAGTACACACAGTTGTAAGCCTGTGTGAATGTGCTAACTAAATGATGGGTGCTGAATTATAAAGTCCAAATAAACTGTGTTTAACACATAAGTAGACGTAAGTTAAATAAAACAATTAAATACATCAATTAAATAAATGAGCTCTCATTCTGTGGAATTGCATACTCCATGGTACATTTTATTATTTATGCCATGAAGAATGTGCATTACATTTTTTTTCTTATTTTTATGGTTTATTTAAAGTTATTTACTTAGAGTAAGTTTCTTGTTGCACACTGAGTGATGTTTTGTTGGAGTCATTGAGTTGGTATGAATCAGTTTGGTATTGTGCCAATTATTTGGTGCATCACCTAAAGAGAAAATCAGTAAATAAGTCATTGTGGCTTGAATGAGTTATGTTGGTAACTCTGACTAATCGATCAGTATTATAATATTAAATGTAACCATGGTGATACTTCATGCATCAGAATGATTGTGTTATGGATAATCTAAAACTGATTACTTTCATCCATAAGTGCAATCATTATTATAAATTAAATTAAAAAATATTCTAGAATCGTCATCATAGATGTTATAAGATAATAGTTATAATTCCTGCCACAGGAGATGAGCGAGCAGCATGGGAAGAAGGGGAAGCGTGGTCGCCATGGCGACGACGATGACCCGGATACGGAGGAGGCTTTGGGAGTCCAAAAGAAACTTAAGAAGAAACTGAAGAAGAAATGATGCAGGATAGAGAATACGATTCCCGTTAGGTTCTTTCAAGAGTTCACGTAACCAGCGACCAGTAACCCGACACTTCTATTAATAGATGTGAAGTCAGAGGCTGATTCAACAATATAGTCATTAAATTTGTTGTCACCCATCTTACCTTCATTTGTGTATTTGTAATGAGCACTCAGTTACTTCTGTGGAACGGAAATGTTGTCTAGTGCAATTTAGGGTCTTGCTATATAGTATGAAGAAGAAGAAAACGTTTGTGACTTTGTGTATGTGCATCAGTTTTTCAAGTCAAAAAACGGTAGCGTTATGTATGTAAGGGGTGTTGGTTTAGTTGTCGCCTTCACAGAGATGTTGAGTTTGTTTTCATTAGAGGTCTGTCTGGAAGTGAAATGTGAAAGGCTGAATATCGATCGTACTGTAAGAGAACTTTCTCTTAACACACATTGCAGATCAAATAAAACACTCCAGTGGCCCCATCCATCAACACATGCGCAATGACCAGGCAGTATTATGGATATCAGTACTGTGCTTAAAAATTTTTAAAAAAAACAGCGGGGTACAAAAGGCCCTTTAACTTCCCTCGGGTTTTTTCTTTTTTCTGCCCCAAAATGTATTTGTGGGAAAAAAAAGTTAAAAAACAACGGGTTGAAAAACTTGGGGCTAGAACGATTTGCAATAGGTTGTATGAAGCCAAAAGTTCAGGGCAAAAAAGGAAACGAGATGATTTACAAAAAAATTAAAAACTTAAAAATCGGGGAAGGGGGAAATTCCAGAATCCTTTAAATTATTTAGATTATCCAAGGGGCCCCTTATTTGATATTACCAAAATAAAGATTTATATTCAATCAGATAATCATAAATTAAGGTTTTAAATAATTTTAAATAATCTGAACAAATTAAATTTTGGAAAAACCGTCGTTAGCTAACAATAAGAAAAAAAATTTAAAACATCTTAATTTTGGAAATTTCTTTTTGAAAACGGGAAATGGTGCTTATATTCGTCATCGTTTAAAAAATTTTTAATTTTTAATTAAAAGTTACCCATATATAATTATATTGTCTTCCCAGAAGATTTAATCAGTCCTTAATTATGAGTTTAAACAAAACACAAAAATATTTGGAAAAAAAAACCCCCCCTCTTTCATTTTTTTTTTTCCCAGTAAAAAATGGGGAAATCCAGGGGAGGCCGGTCCCCTAAAAAACCTTTTAACCTGTGTGGGTTTTAAAATTTGGGAATTTATTATATATTTATATTCTAAGGCCCCTTTCCCCATGTTAATAGAGGCATAAAGGTAATTTCACCCCCCTTCCCACATTAATTTCCCATGGTGGGTTTCCCCAAAAAGGGGTTTTGATTAAAACTCCAGGAAATAAATTTAAATGTTTTAAATGGAGTAAGAAAAACTTCTTTAGTTTTTTATTATAAAAATTTAAGAGTCTTTTAAACTCCATTTAAAAACAAAAAATTTTAAATTCCTTTGGGGGTTTTTTAATCAAACACTTTTTGGAGATCCAAAAACACTAAAGGAAGGAAATTAAATGAGTGAATTATTTAATTTGAATTAAATTTTAACCGCACCGGATTAAAATTTTTTATAATCCAAGCTTACCCCTACCTTTGGCTCTTTTTAAATTCGGGGAAAAAAGGCACCTGCATTTTTAAGGGTTATTTTTAAAATTTTTTAACCTTGAAGGGACAAAATAAAAAATTAATCTTTTAAATTTTCCGGAAATTTGGGTGTTTTGTAGTGGCATAACTTTTTAGAAAGAATTGCTTTTAAACAAATGACAATATAAAACCCTAACTTCATAAATTGTAAAATTGAAAATTTAAAATTTTAAACAATTTTTAAAAAAAAAAACTTTAAAAAGGATTTTTTTTCGTTTAAATTTAAAAAAAATTTAAAAAATCAAAAAAAAAAAAACCCCCCAGAGGGCCAGGCCCCAAAAAAAAATTTTTTTGTTTTAAAAACCCAAAAAAAAAATTTTTAAATTTTTGGGGCCCCGGTTTCCCCTTTCCTGTTGTTTTTTTTTCCATCTTTCCTTAATCCTGTAACCATTTGTTTTACCGTTTTTTCGATTGTAACTTTCCGGCTGTCAAAAACCCAAAGAAAAGGAAAAAAACCCTTTCCAAGTTTTCTTTTAATTTCATTTTTACAATTTTGCCCCAAAATTTTTTGGGGACGCCGAAAAAACAACAAAGGGGGTTTAAAACCTGTGGTCCAGCTGTTTTAAATAATTTTAATGAAAAAAAGGTTTTTTTGGCTTACCCCCCCCTTAATTTTTAGCATTTTCCAAGCAAACTAGCAAAATGCCTTTTTTTCAATGCAAAACGTTTGCCAATTTAAAAATTAAAAAAAAAACAAGGTACCTTAAAAGCATTCCGGGTACTATGTGGGGCAAAAGTTTTTAAAAAAAAAAAATATTTTTATTAAAATAAATATAAAATTTCGCACGGGGATTAAATAGTGGTTTTATAGTAAAAAGTTCAAAAGAAATTTTCATAAAGTAGATTCCATAAATGGGGTCATTGCGCATGTGTTAGGGAAAACGGGTTTTTTTTTTTGGTTTTTAAAAAAACCCCAAAGTTTAATTTCCTTCCCCCCCAAAAAAAATCTCGGGCCCCAAAAAAAATTAAAACCCTTAAAAAAGGGAATACAAAATCACAAACGCCCTTCATACAATAGAAGCCCAAAATTCCTGCCACCCTTTCCCACAAAATAATATGTAACAAATCAAAAATGGGTAAGAGGGTGCAAAATTTTAAACAATTTTTAAATACCTTGTTCACCTAAAAAGGG
>JAODUO010004069.1:0-12996 GCA_025642075.2 Ridgeia piscesae | reverse complement strand
CCTATACAGACTAAAGGAAGTCTATTATTTACATGTTCGCAAAGGTTTTTTAGTATTAAAGTGCTTATGGCCCGCGTGTATAACTCCGGGCATATTAACGAAGAAAGGATAAGTTTTTAATGCGTCTGTATTTTGATTTTTTGACAATCGGATTCTGGCAAGCATAAGCATCTCACTTAAACCTTTCCTAGAAGATTAATACATCTCGGCATAACATAATGCAATATTGTGTAGAGCTTCGGAAATATCACTGACTAATGCTTTTTCTAAGATTGGATCTTCATAAAAGCTGAGGAAAATGTACTATGCATTAGCATCCAAATTGGTAGGTATATAACTTCATTTAGCATTTAAGCATGACAAAGTTACAATTTGTAACCATGTTTTTAGCATAGACAAAAATACTGTAAATCATACTAGCGACACTACACTCTTTATTTACTATGTTCTATGGTCAATTGTTCATAGTTCTATCATACATGCTTCTAATCACATTTAAGTTGCACTAAATGGGGATTTGCATGACAACACTAGCAACATTATCAATTATAAACAAATTTATGTATATGTACTGGAAAAAAGTGATAAATATATTGCAAATGAATCAAATTACATGTTAAAGTGATCTGACAACGTGTTAATTTGTCAATGAAGTTAAAATCTCAAAATTTTTAATGTACTGCGTCACTAAATATACAGTTTGCATATCCTGTCTCGAAAGTACGTGAGGGCACGAATGATGAGCAAAGATTCCTTGCATTTGTTTGGGCCAGACGGATTTGCCATCATGGCTATTCGTCCATGTCCAGTAAGACTGTGAATAAACAAATGTACCCATTAGAGACTGTGCAGCAATTACATTGATCATACTTGTAACAAGTATAAAATATTGTCCTAGTGCTTATCTCGAAGTCTATACACTAGATATGTCATTCATTGCAGTAAGAATTTGGAATAAAATCAGTGACTTGGAACATTGTCCGATTTATATTGGTACAATTACATTACTCAGAAGACACATCAACAGTTTATACTTGTTTCTTATTGTTTGGTTTGCTTTATGCCGAACATAACTCTAATCCACATTGACTTTTATCAGAGTTTTTGTTGTCTAAGACATATAACTGTACATGTTTGGGTATGTGCAGTTCCTAATCTATGACAGTAGGCATTCATTTGATAATACAATAGCATAGATTCAAACTGACCAAATTCATTAACCATCCATTGTTGCAACTATCTGAAAACACATTCAGTATACCGTTCAATTTATTTTAAAATTGGCACTGCGATCTAGACTGTATGCAGTTGTTTGTGTGAAGGAAGTACGAGGAATCTGTAATTACAGTATAAGTTAGGACATTATTACACATAGAACAATATGTGAACAATAAAGACTACCATGGTACCATCATGAAATGTTTGGGTCGGAAGTTGGTCATGTTTTAAATAACATACAGGGTCTGTGCATATTGTCAGATTCCGTTAAGTTAAAACCAGATCCTCAATTGCAGATACTGCTGCCAAGTATAGAAAACTCCTGTACTAGTATATTTTGATAAATCATGTTTTTATCACTTGCTCGTTTCGCATTATTTATGTTTAATTTAGTTACTGTATCTACATTACAGAGTCAACTGCCACACAATTCACTGAGACAGCTCAACTTGCAGATGATTTGACTGTTATGTGATACAATTATTTATTTTTAGCATGCTGAATGTGCAATCATAACTTCAAAATATTGTAATGCTCAAATTTGGAAACTGCATTTTCCAAAGCAATCATACTGTATTACTGAGTACTATTAAATACATTAAAAGAATATTGGCGCACAATTACGAAATTTGAATCTGTTATGATTGTTAACTACTCGCGACTAAGTTTAATTGCAAAACAATAGCATTCCAATAATGTAAATTCGAGCATAACAGAGTACACCTGTCCAAATAGATTGGTTATACGTAAGGGGGCCCCCTTTGTAATGCAGGTCATAAGCTTGTATTGCAAAGTCTATATGTAAAGTACACGCTGAGGGCGTTGTAATCGCTTGTTGCTTTGAGTGGCCCACTTCCCCGTTGATGTAGCCGTATTCGTCCATAGATACGCAAAAGTTGGGTGACCATATTGAACATTATACGCAACAACTTATGTGTTGTTGAATTGCATCAATGATCAACAAATGTTTCAAAGTGATCCACGTCACTTTGCTCAGAAGTTTAGCTACAGTCCTGATGTACGAACTCAGATTGCAACATTCACTACATAGACTTTTTATTTTCTGAGCTGATCATAAACCGAAGCCTTTCACTCATCATCACAATTGCTACTTAACTCGTTTCATCACTCTATATTCTCAACAACCGAATTAAATGGATTTATTAAGGCAGGGCCTAACTAATAAGCCAAGCAATGAGAAGGGGGTTAAGATTATATGTAATACAGCTTCAGGTCTGGCAAACTAGCTGGGTGGAGGTGTCTTCCACGGAGGCCATTCTGTGCAATGAAGTTGAACCTGCAAATTACACACAAGTATACATAGTTAAACATTTACATGATCATTTGCAATAATTGTTAAACATGCATAACATATTCTACATGAATGGATATTTCAGTTGTTAATATTTGTACATTGTCCAAAATTGTCAATTAAAAATGATTCTACATAATTGTTACTGAGATACTTTATATACACCTTCCCGGTTTGTCATTTGATGACGGTTGCAGAACTGCACGATAGCTTCAGATTGCTCTTGGTGATAGGAAAAGACTCGTTGCTCACATCACTTATTTCATCCACTTCATTTACTGTACAACTGCAGAGCCAGAATACAATTTAAAAAATAACATAATATTAATGTTGGTATCCTGCATGACAAACTCTAAAAAATAAATTGTAATTTACTCGTACAAATTGTAAAATATGATAGCATTTTATTGAATAATATATAATACATATTATATGCATTTTTAAATATAGCTGTTAATTAATTTTCATATGACAATTACAATAAATTACAGTGTTAGTATAGACTTTGTAAAACTGTCTTTGGTGCCTGTGGAAGCTACGTATAATAAATATAGTTTACACTTATACCTGTGTATTGTCTAGGAATGCACTATGGCACTCAAAATGTGCAATTTTTGTTTGTGATGTGTTGCTTTTGAGGCAACTCCAGGAAAACTGGCCAGTGACTTTGCTTGATCACTAGTACTTTGGCATATCGCCGATCCCCGTAGCAGTTCCCAACTGCTGTGCCTGAATAAACGCGGAATAATAAGAACATTAGTTATTGCAACTTACTCATCCATGCTGAACATGGTAGCTACACATGTGCATGTTACAATATAGAGACAACATGTAATAGACAGGTTCTTGCACATGCAAATTGATGCTGCACTACTTACACATTAATACTGTAGGTCTAAATGGCTGACCTTGTCAGTTTACAATAAGAGTAGCATCAGGTGATTGTTGGTGATACTTGTAGTTCATTTTTTAATGTATATTCCAGTAACCACATTTGTTCAAATAATCTACCATACATGTAATATAAGACAATAATAACATGCATTTATGTATTATGTATATACTCTTAGAAGTAGGCAAACATGTTTGGTTTTGACATTAATATGTACTCATATGTTATTACTAGCCGTCAATCAGACACTTATGACTTTATGGAAGCCCACATTCATGCAAAGCCAAAACTATGCTAGTTCACATCTGAGGGATTTCAAATGTAAACTGTCAACAAGTGATTGCTGAACTTAGCCCATGGAAGAGCACTGAATAGTAGTCATTTCTGGGTAGTAAACAGGCTACAGAATTACCAGTCTTTAGCAGCAAACTATATCTGTTCTGGCAAGATTATGGTAACATGACAATGGAATGTAATATGTCCGTACTTGTATATGTTGCTTTGATTTTACGACATCTACTTACTAGAAAAGTACATTCGGGTAAGTGTAAATTTATAAAGATAATCTTTTACATTGTATTTAAAAAGGAGATCGCTAGCATCCCAAGTTACCTCCATGTACAGGTGAAGAATGCTTACAACTGCGAGTTATGGTGCCGCTTCTGTTAAAATTGCGACTATACTCTTTTTGTACTAGTCTATGTGCGAGATGAGGTTAAAAATAACCTCTTTCAGAGCATTTACGCAACTTTATGTATTGCTATAGTGTGCTGCCATATTTTTGCAGCAAAAATGCAATAGACAAGGTTGTAGTGTTGTACTGAGGTTCAATGCAACCACTAATATACAAATGTTGATACATTACTGAGAACATACTATGCATCAAATAAACGTGACCATGTTCTAGGAGTCAGAAACGATGTCTAGCAGAAATAATATCCATTAGGCATGTGCCAGGGGTACTACATATATACTAAGCATGTTTACTGCAATTACTGATATGCTCTATAATGGGTTTATTATTTCTACAGATCCATCGTGTATGAACATAATTGACAGAGACGTTGCTACAAGAATAGTGTCTCCAGTTCGACTATTCTCAATCGTAAGCTTATATTCAGTATATAGGGGCATTAACATACCATTGACACAATAACGACTAATAATATTAAATTTGATCTAAAAAATGTTACTATTATGTAAGTTATACATAAATGTTTTTATAATCATTGACCATCTGAAACTATAGTGCTTTCCAATATAGAATTTATGAGTGACAAAGGTATTTAATAGTGCTTTCATAACAGATACGATTGTTCCAACTCAGTGTCCAATCAATGCCTTATACCAATATGTATTGAAGCGTATTCATTCATTCCGAAATCCAATTTTATGTAAGCTAATATCAACTATAATTAACTGATATCGCCAATGTATCTGACACTAAGAAATTGTGCAAGACAATACATTTTGCACATATATGATCATGTTTCCAGAATACTTAAATCGCAGCTACTTTGTCATCATGAATTTTGATATCACATGATACTCTTAAGCTCACATGCATTTTCATACACAATGAGTCGAGAAGTCTTGCTCAGGAGTAAATCACATTGAATTGTTATTCAATTCGATGCATCAGTGCACTGTGTACAGCTGCAATGCAAGTCATGATCAGGACGCAATAAAACATATAAAACCAATGAAATTCATGAATACAAACCAATGCTGCCAGAGTTACTCTGGGAGTTATTCGTATAGTTATGTACGTTATGTATTATTGTTATTGAATGTAGTTTTGAATAACGTTAAAAAATGCAGATACAAGTTCACCCACAACTTTTACTCTTTGTTCAACGACATTCAGAACATTTATATACTAATGAATGTATTGTAATTGTATTGCTAATGTATAATTTATAATGAATGATTAAATAATTGTTAACTTTATTACAATGTCATCTGTATCATTTTAACATGTAGCACATGTGAGTCTTAACCAATGTTTCACTTGATTTTTAATAATAAAAAATCTGTATAATAATGTTCTTTATTGTATTTCAGGCAAGCAGTTGGAGTAAGACTGACGGGATCGGACGTATCAAGTCAGCTATGATAAGCAGAAGTCTGGGGCCATCTGCGAAGATTAGACCCGCACCAATCACCAGAGAATTAGCCTTCCTGAAGCCCATATCTCCAGGCACAAGGGGACGACTGCAGGTGTAAGTGTACAATCTGTTATAATTATAGTCGGACGTTTATTTAGTGCAGCTGCAGAAGCAACAGCGTATACAAAAAAGTAAACAATATAAAAACATGTAATGATATTGTAATGTATAATGAATGAATGAATTAAAGCAATTAAAAATGCAATAAAATGTATCAATATATGTTAAATTACAATAAATAGTCCTATATATTTTACAATATTAAGCCATAACTGTGAAAAGATAAAAGCATCTAACTAATTTACTGAAATGATTATAAGGATGTTTGTCATGCAGAGCACAACAATGTCATATTTAATAATGTTAATTCTTCTTCAGCTTGTGAACAGTAACCATGGATGGGGTAGTGATGAGCCAGCACACCATGGCAGTTCTGCTCGGTCCCAACCGTATGCCACGCAAAGTCAAATCAGGTATCATGGTCATAATATTAAACATATCATACAATAATGTAGAACATTTATTACATTAATTGAATATGTATAATATACAAAGTGACATATTGTAAACTGTATTAAAATCATATCATTAACTCAAATGTACATAATTAATAACATGTAATTTATACTATATTCTTTCTCCTAGATATTAAACAATGTGATCGTATATCAATTGCTGGGTCGTAATCGAGGCAAGTCATGGTGCCTCAACGAAATGACAGTGGATTGACCCTCAATAGCATGTAATTGCGTACGTAGAGCTATATCTATCATATACATCGCAATTGCTGCGCTGCAGTATGTGACATTGTCTAAAAAACTACATTCATCGTAATTTACTGCATGACGTTTGCTCATTTCTAATATGTTCGCTTGCTTTATGAAATATGCATTACAGTAAAACTCAGAAAAAATAAAAGTAGCTCAGTAGTGAATGTTGAACCACAATAACTGAAGTTATCAGAAAATGTACAATCCAGACAGAAAAGGTAACGGAATGTTCCCCATCTGTGCTCGTTGATCTACGAATATACATGCACTTTACTAGGTCGAATAAGTGTATTACCTGTTTTTTGTAATGAATGGGACGCTCATGCTATTATGCTGACCACCGAAGTGAAACGATTGAATACGCGAAAAATGAAAGAACTGGTACTGACAAATATCTCAGACTTGTATTTGGTAAGTTATCAATTGTGGAATCAAACTGAAATGTATGGGCATTAAAGTCCATTACAAGTGACATAAGTGAAATGTCTTTTGAACAGGTTGTACTATGTTATTATGGTTGCCATTTTCACATTGTTTTAATATTCCGTGTGCCAGCTGACAAAAATATTGTTGCTATTAAATTAGTCGAGGTATTAAGGTATTCTGAGTGACGCAATCAAATTTTCAGAAATTGGTTGCTGTCATTTCTTATATTTTTGAATAGATCAGTAATACAGTATGGTTTGCCTTTATAAGATTAGCAAGAATCCAAAATTTGAGCGTTCTAACTTAAATAGTTTTCAAGTTATGGCAGTTTACATTTGACAGCATGCTAAAAATAAATAATTTATTCACATTTAACTAGTCAATATATTCTGCAATCTTGAGCCTGTGTCAGTGAAATTGTGTGGAGTTGATCTATATAATATAGAAATTACATAACTAGAATTAGAACATAAATACAGAGTGCGGTTAACGTGCAGCAAGTTGATAAAAACATGATTTATTCAAAATATCACTCACGACAGGGTTTTCAGACCCTGATTGGGAGCAGATGATCTGACGAATATGGCAGGTCTGGTTGCCTTAATTATGAATCTGTACATATGCAAAGATGGTATGTTATTATATTTCTTAAAATATGACCAACTTCCGACCCAAACATTTCGATGAGGCATACATGGGGGTAACCTGTATTGTCACAAAACCTTTTCTAGGTGTAAGCTCATTCCAATAACTTAAATAACTAGTAAGTCTCAATATCCTTCCGAGCTTCCTTCACAACAAAAATGGCATACGTCTGGGTGCCCCAATTTGTAAAATAAATTGCTCGTGATATACGGAGGGTTTTCAGCCATAGATTGCAAGCTAAATATGGATTAGTTCAATGAACTGTTGTGTCAGTTTGATATCTATGCATAACATTGTGTATTATCAATATGAACCCTACTGTCAAATTGTCTGCAAAACTTTACAGTTTTATCTTAAAAATTTGAAAACTTCTGACCCTAAAAGGTCAATGTGGATTAGAAGATATTGTTATGAAACATTTACCAGGCATAAACCAAACCAAACACATAAAAAACAAGTAACTCTCAAAATCCTTCCATGCTTCCTTCTCAAGAAGAATGAGGACCCATTGGTACCCAAAACTTATCAATAAATCACTTGGGAGCGAGTTTTCAAGCACTGATTTTGAGTTAAACATACGTGTTGTTGGTAATATTTATAAATATTAGATATCTATGCATATCGGTATACATTTTCAGGGAGTTTTGCATGTCTGATTGTCTTATTTATGAATCTGTACATATTAAATTTGGTATAGATCTGTTTACAGGCATAAAGCAAACATAACACAAATATCAAGTAAATTTATAAAAACTTCTCATACAAATATAAGTTGTATCAATTGTAATTTAGTGACAGTTCTACCATGGGTACATTTTCAATTTATGTCACAGTACTTACATGGACATGTGTACTGCTTTTACCCAGTGATGGGTCCGCTGCCCAGTATACAAATGTCAAGAATTTTGCCAATATTCGTCACCTCAGTGATGACTTTGGACTGGATTGCAAATGGAATTTCTTTGTGACCAGCCATGGTACAAACATATTTGATTGATTTTTAACCATTCTTATTTGGGTACACTTAACACGGCTTTTGTCAAACTTTAAATTTTATTTTGTATTTCATTTGCAATTCACTTTTCCAGCTGATTTTCCATACATGTATTCTTCAATATTTGTGCATATATAAATTATAAAATTTATGTTGTTGCAGAATCCCCTATGATGACAACCCAATGTGATTAGAAGCAGTTGATCCAGCTGATAGAACCTATCAATTTGAAGATGACACACTAGAAGAGATTCGCCGGTAAATAATATGGTGTGCGTGTGTGCGTGCGTGCGTGCGTATGTATGCTTATCTGTTGTATGTGTTACAAGTATTTTTTGTATGCAAAACTATGGTACAAAATTGTAACTTTGTCATGGCTAAAGGTAAATGTAAGTTCTTATATAGCGCGTATCCAATCTTTAGGATTGCTCAAAGCCTTTTTACACTACTCCCTGGCTTCGTGGCAATTTCACGAAGACTACTTGTACACAAATATTCATTACTGTTTATAGCCAGGTACTCATTCTTACAACTCAGTGAACTGGATCAATGTAGTGTTAAAAAACTTGCCCAGTGTTTCACATGGCAGCACAGGATTCGAACCCAGGTCCTCTTATTCGAGAGTCCGATGCTCTACCCCTGAACCATTGCGCTAATACTAGCAACCTTTGTTGATGACCAATATTAAAGAAAAACTGTTAGTCTTACAGAGTGGTACATTTCGTCATGAAATCTCAGTAGTAGGCCTACAGTGCAGTTGTGAGGAACACTAAGTAGGTTTTCACAGCACTTCACAGTCTTTATGGCATTAAAATGAACTTATTTTAGTAACAGTTTATTCTAATATTATTTTACATAAAACCACTTACAACCTGTTATGGTGCTGTGCAAATTAACAAACACAATTTGGCTGTGTTTCTTGTTATCTCGTATGGATAACAAGAGAAAATGTCATTTAAGTGATTGTAGTGATAACCTCTGCAGTTATTAATTAAGATTCACAAAACTACATTTCATTCAATATTACAAATTCACTATTCAGGGCTGTATAGTCCAAAGGACCTCAGGACCTCTCGAGCCATTGTTGATGATTAAATGTCCAGTATTGCTCAGTGGTTTGGTTATGTTTTATTTCAGATGCCGCATAGACTTTGCACTCTGCAGCCTGTTACTACATGTGAACTTGTGCATGACATCGATAACAAGATCGGAAGACGTCACTGGCAAACCATGCTGCATTGTGTATGAAGAATGCCTTTTGGAGCTTGCCAGAATGAAGGTAATCACTGGTTTTTGATATTCATAAAATATCATGATGACAAAAGTAACTGCATTTTTAAGATGTTTCTTAAAAACTATTATATTTTATATAATGGCAAAAAAGATGTTATGCTGGTTTTGATTAATTACGTTTATGATGGTGTAACTGTGGTGTATATTGGTTAATTATATGTTGCCATATTAACGTTACACACATAGAAATTAATATTATGGAAATTATACATTGAAATACCCATTACATCATACACTATTGGTATCAACTGCATTCTGATTGGACAGGCTGAGTGCAGTGGAATACATAACTCTATCTTTTATAGAAAGCACTAATTAATGCCCACCTATGTCACTGCATTCACACAATTTTGCTGTGTTTGTGGTCATCTCATATGAATAACCAGAGAAAGATATGCCAACTAGGTGATTATGGTGAAGAAACATTTAATTCATAATTACAAACTTACAACATAGTCAAAATTATTCATTATTAGCCCATTCAAATTATGTGTAATCATTATTTCTCACAGTCGTCTATTTGTGTAGATGGATGGATTATGCAAAGTCAAAGGCTCCCCTATGACTTGAAAATAAAACGAGTTGGAACTGCTGTGGGTGAGTAACACTAATTCTTTGTACTAATCAGTTCTACTGGTAAAACAATTATTACAATTGTTGTTACATACACAGCTATGGACTCTTGTAATGTTTAACAAAATTAAACCCTTAAGCAGTAAAGCATTATATATGTTAATATGCATGTAAACTGCCTGCTTAGGTTTATATTATGAATTTGAGTACCCCTGGTAATCTGCCAGTGGATATTTTTGTGCCCCCTAGAATCGATTTCTGAACCTGCCCCTGCGTATGGTAGTTTATTTGTCTGCATGAGGATTTTGCAGTAATGGGTGTCCTTGATAAATTGTATATTGTTGGAATTGCATATGGACTAAAGTAAAGACAACATAAAATAAAACTAGTTTATTGACATTTTTTGACGAGACTGACTACAAAATAATGGCAAGCACAATACAAGCACAACTACACGTAAAAACAGGTAAAACACCGCACATGATATATGTATTTATTTTTAATATCACATGCACATCAGAAGAAAAAAAGCAGTAATACAATATTATAACTCATAACGCACGCATATTACCGAAACATGTTGTAAATAGCTTATTTGTACAGCACTAGAACATAAATGGATGTTTTATTAAATATATTTCTCTTGACAAGTTTGCATATAAGTCTCATTTTGTCTTGAATGGCAGACTGATCTGACAATTCTTTTATAAATGACATGTCCAAAATATTTACAATGTGATAAAGTTTAACTGGTTAACTCCAAGTTTTGATTTGACTTTCTAGATACAAAGTATATATACATACTATATACATATAATGTGTACATAATAAATAATAAAAATTACAAATAAAGTACAATAAGTTAACTATAATTATGAGGAAAAGAATGTAATATGTTATATAAAATAAACAACTATAAATATGACTTTGTTGGTGTTCAAACAGAAAAGTGACTAAACTATCAGGGTCCTCGCCATGTGGCTGAGAGTTACATGCGCAATCGCTATATGTTTACATGTTTACTCACCTGTATGAAGAGTACCGGCTACAGATAGTGGTGGATACTTTTACTTTATATAGTTGGTCTTTGCATAATAATTTAAGTGTACCTGAATGCTTCCTACATTAGTCGATATGTTGTTTGATTTAACAGGTCTTAGTAAAGTGTAACATGTATGGCATGTAGAGTTTACAACATGAATTCCAAATACCAAACAATTGTATTGTTGACTTTTGCTAAATGTATCATCACATAAGATATCATAAATGTCAGAGCCATGTTAATTGTCACTTTGTTTCTTGTCTAGGTAGATGTGGATGCACAGCAAAATGTCAGGAACCTGGTATGCAGTACCATTAAAGAGAGTGAACTCACACAGTAATGCCATCAATATGCAAGCCGATGTAATTCACCAAAGAATGCTGAACCTGTCTTATAGAGTCGAGAGAGGGTGACGGAAGGCTCATGCCATTTGCCAGACCATGGCACCCACCGTTCTACCATGACTGCAAGCTAGTCAGCATCACCATATTTGCATGTCAAGCAACCTGCATTCCATGTTGGTCTCTATCAGTCTGGGTAACTGACTGGCCTGGACGTCAGTGCACACACATCGGTACTGGGGAGTCTCACGGTGCAACACACAACTGAGATGATTCGGTTGATATGAATTCACGACATTTAATCTGCAGCATCTTGCACAGCCCATGGTTGTGGAATCTTGTCCGGGGTCTTGTGCAGTATAGCTTATTAACTTGTGGACCTAGTGGTGCTAAGCACACTAGTTCACTGTTCAGTTTCTGTTGAGTGTTGACCTGAAAAGAAAAGCATATATTGAAATTCAGTAAACAAAAACTGGCATCATGATATTAGAGTTGTCATTAGGAGTGTTCATTGCCATAATCAATAAATATACAGCTGTATAACATAATATTTCATGTATGACCTAAAGCATTCCACAAAAAAGGCATCAACAAATATTTGGCTACAGCAGTTGGGTTGATATCTAAGCAGGGCTGTAATTTATTAGGTGTGTATTGTCATTACCTGAAATTAAAACTACCCTGCTATATTTAATTATAGGGATGCCATATCTTAGATATTATTATATAATTATTTGAATACCCCCAAGCATAGCCATTCATATTTTATTTTCAATATACAATTTTGTTTCAGGGTTTGTCATGTAGTAACTCATACATAATAAATTATGTTATATTTGACATTTTCTGGCTCAGCCGAAGGTTGTATCCATGTCAAAATGAATGTTGGAAGTGACAAAATAAGGTGTTATTGTGATGCCAACAGTATATTTCCTTCACCAAATATTCAAACATATCATGCATGTCTACCTTCTTCAAAATGAATAATTGATTTATAAATTAATTTCTGAGTTATCGATGTATGCTGAATACTTTCTTAAAGGTGTTGACCGAAGTCTGTGGACACACTTGGTATAATATGCATTATACAACTGCAAAGGTTATCCTAGTTTTCCATGTGCAATATATTATGAAGATGTTAATGAAAGCAAGTGTGTATTGAAATGGGCATATTAAAATGATTTGAAAATGTATACATTGTTGATTGTTAAAATGTGTAATTCACTTGGATTGCTCAGATATGGACCTCCTGGAAACTACGCATCCACCATGCATTTGCCCGACCGAAGTGATTGCATTAATCTTAGCCCCCCCCTCTGCCT
>JAODUO010004068.1:0-12506 GCA_025642075.2 Ridgeia piscesae | reverse complement strand
TTTTAAAATATTTAATTAATATTAACATGATTTTGCAATAAAAATAAAAAACCATGTCGCTTTAATATAAATGTATTATGCAACTTGAAGCACGAGCTTGAATACAGCTGCATTGCCTGGTTTATTAGCGAGATGTCGAGTGACATCGCCTTCTGTGTCGGCGGCGAGGGAGAAAGGGAGAGCGTCTTCGGTAAATAATCCCAAGACGAGGGCCAGCAGGTGGGTTGCCTGATTAAGTTATGTTTGAAAAGTCCGCAGAGAATAAGAATTCCACGTTGCAGACAACGCATTAATTACTTCTCACAGTTGTATGTAACATTAACCCGCTTCATGAATAATAATATTGTAGCGTAGAACCGCTGGATATGTGTCAACATGATTGGTATGACAGTATCGTTAGTTCCATATCACAAAGCATTTTACATCCATTATTCTGTAGACGTTTGGACACGTGATCTCATCCACAGTTCGCGCGAGGTTTCCTTTTCGTTCCTGCTAATAACATATCACTAAATATTGTAAAATATTGTAATACTCCTATATTATTAATGTAATGACCTTTGCTAGGCCAAAATGTAGTAGTTTGTTTGTTTGTTGGTTGCAATTTTGCAGTGTTAATTATAATGACTTGGTGCTACTCTGAACGTTGGTGAAACAAGGCTTTCAGTTTGCACATCAGATCCATTTTATGTTGCAATCCTATTGTACAAATCAAATGAATAAGGGTTCGCTCAGAAGTATCGACACTTTCGACACAAAGAGCACGCTTTTCATTTACCTCCTCCGTCGTCCCCACGAGTATTCTAAAATATTAATTGTTGTAAATATTTCGAACCAACCACAGCAAGTACGCTTCGTAAAATTTTGACAATTATAAACGATCCGTAACAGTTTCGACTCGATGTGAACGTTCAAAGATGATCCATTGTCTTTAATAGACATTGTTTTAACCTAACATCAACACTGTGTTGTTAGTTGGCTAGATGCGCTATTTTTAAGTGTACTGAATGTTAACGACGTTTCACTCAGAAGAACAAAACGATCAGCGCGGAAAGCACAGGTATATTTGCTAGGTCAATGTGTTAGACAAACTCTACATTTGTGTGTGGTCCGTGCGTGTTCTGCGTCGTGCGGCTTTGTGCCCGCAAATAGGTAAAAATTTTCCACAACATTCAAGTAAGACCAGACAAATACAGGTAAACAATTTTAATATGTATACAACAACAAAATATTCGATACAGCAGACGTCTGTGGCTGTGTTTAGTGGACACTTCAAAACACACACGGAAACACGTACATATGCACGCACGAACGAACGAACGCACGAACGCACGAACGCACGCGACCACACCCATGATGTATATCTGCTATTAAAACGATGCAGTTGCAATATCAGAATAAACTCATATAACATTAACTAATAGCTAATTAATCACATTACTAAATTGACTAATTAATCACATTACATAAATTGACTTATTAGTCACATTAATAAATTAATTAATATACGGTTTTTCCGTTAGCCTAGACCGTCAACGATAGTTAATAATTTAATAACGTATAAGAAAATGTTAAAACATAGAATGTTTCTGTGATGTCAGAATAATCACCCCTGACATATAGGAATGGAAAAATTGAACAACAACAAATAACAACGACGACGACAACAATAACAACAACAACAACAACAACAAATACATGTATTATTGTTTATCAATTAGAATGTTTCGCATAATATTCGTAGACTTAGCGCAGATCACCGTAACTAGAGAATGAGATTCTCTAACGAGAGTTTTTTGTTGCCCCAGGGGAGTAAAGATTGCATTCAATTGGCCAACCAGGAGTACAGTTTTATGTATTTTGAGCGATACTAAAGAATGGCTACTGGGCTGGCTATAGAACTTGCGTTACCTTTACCATAGTAGTAAAAATACCTACTACTGACAACGTTCCAATAGGCGCTTTCGTTTGGTACGGCGCACTTCCAGCCGCCGACCCTCGACAGTTTATGTCAACTGAAGCAAGACCACATGTGATTTTTCCACAGGCTGCCATTATAACGTTTCCTACATTTTCTAACAATTTTGAATAGAAGTGTTATCGAAAATGTCACAGCATATTTAATCTACACTGCTAGACATGCCCTAGAAAATTCGTGAAATTCAAATATCTCAGTTTCTCACTAACCACTTTTAAACCTGACATCCCTTCATTCCTGCGAATATCAGACAGCGATCTGTCGTGTTGACATAACCAATCGAAATGAATCCAGCATCAATACGTAGAAAAATTACCAACTGTCATCTGTCATAAACTGACAGCTCTGTTGCCACGCTGCACAAAACCTTGTATCTACTCATTCCACCCTACACATGTCCTCATAGAAATTCAGACAAGCTGCATTATGCTAGTTCTATAGGGTACTCTTTGGTAATGGTAAAACCTTATTGTGGTCTTAAGCCAAGTTGGACGGTGGGACACGACTGGAGTCTCTAGCTACGGCGTCTTCGCGCTGCGCGCTCACGGCCTGGAAAGCTGATTGCAACGCCGGGTCGAGAGCTGGACCCAGTTGACCGGCGCCGGTTGATCCGGATCTCATTCTCGGCATGGTGGTGTTGTGGACGGCGAATAGAGGCAGGCGGAAGGCGTTTGGCTGTACCAAGGAACTGTAGAAGTGTCCGGCGAAGAGCACACCGAACGGATTCGGCGCCACCCTTCGGTGATCCATCCACGATTCCGGAGGCACTCCCAGGGCGAAGGCGGGCGGTGGGATCATCCTGGCTGCTGGGAAAGGCACTCGGGTTGCTTCGGGCACTGAGGGGTAGGGTTTAAATGGGGTGAACACGGTGGGTCGCGATGGTTCTGAACTGCTCGAAGTGGCACGGTCGTGCGGCCTGCCGCTGTTGAACGTCGCTTTGACGTCCTCCCACATGTGAACGAGCCGCTCCGACGGCTGGTCGGCGGCCAGCCTCAGGTGACGGCGCCATGAGTTGAAGTTGGCAGCGTCCGGGTGACGGTAGATGGACCCAGGTGAGCGATGGAAGTGGAAAAGGAACTTGTTGGGGGAGAAGTACTCGCTGCAGTAGCCGCACTTGATGCACTTGGCCCGGGAGCTGTTGTAGCGCGCCGGGGTGAAGTCTCCCACGCAGCCCCAGCCGCACGAGTGGCGCACGCTGAAGACGAAGTCAGGAGGGAGGTTGGGCGGGTGCGAGTCCTCGATGAATGACTTGACGAGGCGTTCTGCTTCTCGCTTCGTGATGATGCCGCAGCGCCGCGAGGCTGCCGGCATCGCACCGGCGCAGCGCAACACCTCCAACTGAATGACACACGGACATATGTATTAAAGTGTAATGGGCTTTATCTTTCTGTCTCAATGTATGTCTCGATCTCTTTCTCGATATCTGTCTGTTTGTCTGTTTGTCTGTTTGCCTGTTTGCCTGTTTGCCTGTTCTTTTCTCTTTCTCTTCTTCTTTTTCTTTTTCTTTTTCTTTTTCTTTTCCTTTTCCTTTTCCTTTTCCTTTTCCTTTTCCTTTTCCTTTTTCTTTCTCTCTCTCTCTCTCTCTCTCTCTCTCTCTCTCTCTCTCTCTCTCTCTCTCTCTCTCTCTCTCTCTCTCTCTCTCTCTCTCTCTCTCTCTCTCTATATATATATATATATATATAATCTCCACTCTTCACACCATTCCCCCCCTCTTCTCTCTCTCTCTCTCCCCCCTTCTAACCACACCATTTGATATACATTCTATGTGATCATCTGCGGGAGACGCGAACATTACGATATAAAAGTTACTTCTTGGGTTTAAACCCCATGTTGCTGATTGTGACGAAATAAATCTTGCATAACAGAATCCTTATTGTCACCAATGCAATGAAAATCATTGTAAATAACAATCACCTGTCCCGGCGTGCACTGCGCACACGTGATGCCGAGCGCCACTCGTCTGTTGTGGATGTCGTTGTATCTGTAGCGACGTAGAAGCGTGTTGGAGATCTGCGCTAGAGACAGCCGCTCCGTGTCGTCTACACCAGACAGGCGAGTGACTGGCCATAGAGGACCGTCTCTCCCCTCTCGTCCGGGTCGGCGTCGTCACCTGCCGTCGACACCTCGCCGTGCATGGCTGGGTCTGCATCGCTGCTGTCGACCGACGGTGGAAAGATGCCGACTTCGGTTGGAAGAGCGCCGCACGTTCCATGTGCATCCGCCATACTGGGGGAGAGATGCCAGTTAATAGGCCAAACACCGTGACGTATGCACGCCACGCACGCCACGCCCCCCCACGCACACACGCACACACGCACACACGCACACACGCACACACGCACACACGCACACACGCATCTGGTTGATAGATTGGGATTATTTCCGTAACAATAAAATAATAATAAAATATAGTAATTTTTCGCGTAAACACGGTCAACCCACTGTTCAGATTATATTCCACAGTGACCAAACGTTGTACAAGGGAATTTTCATATAGCATCGCTTTGTATTGTTCTCTTTCTCTGGCCTGTATGGCGGGGTAGCTGAACTAATTGACGACCGTTCCTTATGTGTTAGTATTAGCTTTCACACACTCATTGAACAACAGCACGTCCCACTGATTATACAAATTCTGTTGTCAGTTTAGGTTTTGAGAAGGGCATGACAATGTATAAGTCTAATAAGACTTCAGCCGTGTCCTTTCAGCAAAAGTAGCACACTACACTTTGCATGTACTGTGTACATGTTCTGTATGTTTTTTTTGTTGTTGTTGTTGTTGTTGAATAAAACGTTTGCTCGCTTTGCTTTTTCTTTGCTTTGCTTTGTTCGTTCGTTCGTTCGTTCGTTCGTTCGTTCGTTCGTTCGTTCGCTCTCAGCGCGCGCGCAGACACACACCACATAAAAAAAACCCCAACACGCGCGCAGCACGCACGCACGCACGCACGCACGCACGCCCCAGCACGCACACGCACGCACGCACGCACGACACAACACACACACAAAAAAAGAGTGCTGATGACAAGCTATTCAGACGGTGTCTTCCCGTTATAGCTACTTTTTATTCCCGTTTTAGTTACTAATTAACGTTGACAGTTCAACTATTCCCGTTATAGCTACTTTTGTACTTCTCCATTTCACAATATAACAAGATAAGCGAGCATTAACTGTTTAAATTTCCAGCTGATGTCCATAAGGGGTGGACGGCTTGGATGTATGTCCCACTCCCACTGAGGAATTTCCACAACTGATAACTTTTAACGAGTGCTTTGTGGATGGAGAGACATGGCTTGGTGATGATTCAAAGATCTCCATGGACAAGTGGAATGTCTACACAGAAACTGACAAATGAACAAACAACCATGTTGAGGGGTTGGAATTCCAAATTTGCGGGGAAATACCATCCCAACATCTTCCACTTCCTGGTTGCTCAACATGATGCTGCCATCACACTAAGACATAACAAGAATAATTTAGGACTCATTACTTTTTGATATATGCAATAATTCTGTACTCTGTACAATTAATAGCATAGTTGCCCTTAAAAAATGTGCACAATTGTTTTATGGTATATTTTCCATTACAAATAACAGTACATTTATATACCATTCTGGTGACTTTTAAAATGTGTCCTTCATTAATACATTTCATGTAGAAATCTTACAATAATCTAAAGTAGTTATTGGTAACTCTTGCCGTTTCCTCCTGATTTGTGTAATTAAATAAGTAACTATAACGGGACTTGTTTGCCTGCCAAAACTTAACGAGTAAAGGGGGAAATGTAGCTGTAACGGGAAATAGCCACAACGGAGCTATACCGGACCTAGACCATTCAGCCTGGTATCTATTCTTTTATTTTATTTCAGCTCTATCTATTCCCCGCAAGTTGTTATGGTTGAAGAAAATTGGCAGTCGTTACTATTTGTTTTGACTGACATGGTGACATGGTGAACATTTTATAATTCGTATACAAAAGACAATAGTCATGCTGTCATCGAGCATGCTATATGTATTATTACGTATTTATTATTATTTATTATTACGTCTTCTCGACCCTTTTCAACATCACTAGTGTCTTCTGTGCGGTGTTTGGCATGTTTGCGTTATTAATGCAAAATTGCTGTTGTTATATATTGTTCTTATAATAATAATTATTGTACTCACCCTTAGTGTTGCTCTCTTCTCTCCTTTCACGCTTCCCACGTCTCCTGCAGACACCCTAGTGGCGATGCCAACGCTTCAGCATCGACTGCCGGTCCCTCGGCATGTCCTGTCTGTACAGTTACACACAGTCGACGGTGATCGCTGGCTAATTATGACACTCCAATGTAGCTGATTGTCCGCAATGCAGCGGTCATTGACGACTGGTCAGTGGTCAGCCGCCCACCGTTGTTGCGTCAACACACACAACGGTTACATTTTCATAACAGCGGCAAGGATGCAAGGATGACTTCGAAGAACCGGTGACGCACGGGAAACAGATATTCCCAACGAAAAGAACAACCAGTAAAAAACTATTTCCACTATACAATGAATATACTGAAGTGTTTGTATAAGGACACGTGGCACACGTAGCAAAGTTAATTTGGTTACACGGATAATTTATTTCAGGTAAAAACAATTGATACGTACACATAAATATCCTCTAAAAAAGGGAAAGGGAAAGGGAAAGGGAAAGGGAAAGGGAAAGGGAAGAAGGAAAAGGGAAAGGAGGAAGGAGGAAGGAGGAAGGAAAAGGAAGGAAAAGGGAAAGGAAAGGAAAAGGAAAAAGGGAGGGAAAGGGGGGGGGGGAAAAGGGGAAGGGGGGGGAGGGAAGGAGGGGAGGGAGGGGGGGGAGGGGAAGGAGGGGAGGGAGGGGGGGGAGGGAGGGAGGGGAGGGAGGGAGGAGGAGGGAGGGAGGGGGAGGGAGGGAGGGAGGGAGGGGGAGGAGGGGGGGGGGAGGGAGGGAGGGAGGGAGGGAGGGAGGGGGGGGAGGGAGGGAGGGAGGGGGGGGAGGGAGGGAGGGAGGGAGGGAGGGGGAGGGGGGGGAGGGAGGGAGGGAGGGAGGGAGGGAGGGAGGGGAGGAAAGGGAAGGAAGGAAGGAAGGAAGGAAGGAAGGAAGGAAGGAAGGAAGGAAGGAAGGAAGGAAGGAAGGAAGGAAGGAAGGAAGGAAGGAAGGAAGGAAGGAAGGAAGGAAGGAAGGAAGGAAAAGGAAGGAAGGAAGGAAGGAAGGAAGGAAGGAAGGAAGGAAGGAAGGAAGGAAGGAAGGGAGGAAGGAAGGCAGGGAGGGAGGGAGGGAGGAAGGAAGGCAGGAAGGCAGGAATGCAGGAAGGCAGGAAGGAAGGAAAAAAGCATGGATAAATGGAGGAAGTAACTAAAATGTAATAAATATTTGATTGTATAAATGAGTGACTGAGTAAACAAGCCTAGTACATCAGTATAGCACATAACAAAATTATTATAAATCCGTGAAATCAACCATGTGTCCGTGTGTGGCCTTCGGTGTCTACACGCGCCGTTCGACGTGCGAGTTCTGGTGTAATTGGCTAATCCAGATGAAAGCCCGCAACAGAAACGTGCAATTTTTCTGTCGCTCGTTGTGTGGAGGCGACGTCTTTCTATTGTACATTCTCTTTCACAAGTGCCATAATAGGCCAAGCGGACGCCTTAATCAGTCCCACCTCACGCGATGCCGAGCAAATTAACGCACATTAACTCCGGGATGCTGTTGTGCATCTTCCACACCTCCGGTGTAACGTTATGATTCCAGACACAGATTTCTATGCGTAATCCGAGTCAAGATCGCAGTCAAACCTGAAAAGGCAGAGAAACGGAAACTAAATAACATGTCTTGCAACACAAAATCTGACAAGACAAGAACGAGGACTTCTACTCCACTTATTTGTTAATTCTTTCGTCAGGTCATCAGATGTTGTTGCCGTGAATCCATTGCAGATTACCTTTCTAGGTATTTCTTTTTTTATAGACAAATGCTATTTGTTTAACAATAGTTAATGTAGTTAATTCTTATTACTTGCTGTTGATGTCGTTCCTGTTCATGAGATCATCGTCAACTGAGCCTGAGGAGGAGTTCTTCTGTTCTCTTCGGGGCACACGTCTCCGCTCCGTACATCGAGAGTGACAGAACAACTGTGTTGTAGATCGTGACCTTCAGCTTTTCTGTTCACTAATGGCCATCATCTCTGCCTTCAATCTTGCCTTCACGGCCTCACAGTCTCAATTCTTCTCCTGCTGTGCGTGATCATATCCACTCTGAGTTCGGATGGTCTTCCTTCCTTCCTTCCTTCCTTCCTTCCTTCCTTCCTTCCTTCCTTCCTTCCTTCCTTCCTTCCTTCCTTCCTTCCTTCCTTCCTTCCTTCCTTCCTTCCTTCCTTCCTTCCTTCCTTCCTTCCTTTGCTTCCTTCCTTCCTTCCTTTCTTCCTTCCTCCCTCCTCCTCCTCCTCCTTCCTTCCTTCCTTCCTTCCTTCCTTCCTTCCTTGCTTCTTGCTTCTGCTTCTGACAATACTATCCAGTTCTTCTCGCTGATGTAGACCATTCTCGGTCGCACCATCTCCGGACACTAGATTTATGTTCTTCGCTTCTTCATATCCTCGCTGAACCGTAGTTGTCTTCTTCTTGCCATTTTGTGTCTCTCAATTTTTTCAGCACACATATCATGCACCCAAACACAATCTATAGTGTTTACTCGTTGCACACACTGTTGCATTGTAAAACTCTTCCTTCCTCTCTCCTTCCAGCTTCCACATCGGGGGTCTCTCCATTGTGTTCCTTTTATTTATCAACTTCATATCCATGTCTATATCCATCACCAGCAGTCTGTGCTGATGCTTCGCCTGATATCACTTTTGCATCTTTCTCCAGCGTTCTGTCTCTATGAGCAGATAACCAATCCATATTTTGATCTCTGGGACACTCTTGTAGGTTTGATGATCAAGTCTTCTGTTCTTCTCTGGAAGCCCGTATAGGCTATCAGCTGGCTCCAGTGTTTTCTCATCTTCTGGGTGTCTGGTGCCATGTCCCCATCCTCCATACCTTTCCCCCGCAGTCCTCTGCAGATTCACTAACATGCAAACAATACACTAGTATAATAATTTATAAATTATAGTAATGATAAAATGTCACTGACATAAATAACTCCGTAGTTAAACATTAATTAGGTAATTATTAAAACAAATCATAATCAAATTATTGAATATCTGAAATATAAATTCAGCATTAAATTATTCAATCAGTGTTAGATACCTGATAATGTTTGATGTATATACCTGTATATATTTAGCAATAAGCCGACACTCAATACTATTACGTTGACATACCTCATTTTCGGAATATCGTGATAGCCTGTAGTGACAGTATAGACTGAATACCGAGCTACATCATCAAATAAAACGTTCAAGTGAGTAGAAACTATTAGTTGTGTAATCATGAAATTTGCTTGAGTAACATTAAATATAGTTATTGAAACCCTTGAGAGAGTTTGATATGTATAAACAAATTGTGTAGTTGTCAGTAATAATACCTGGGTATCATTAATCAATTAGAACACTACATTATGTCATAGCAATATACAATTCCAAGGGAGAATTAATGGGAGAAACAGAATTAGAATATTAGAGTAATCATAAAAGTAATCATGATTACATTTCAAAGTAATCGATTACATTCCATCTCTGAACTGTATCAAACGCAATTGCAGTATTATAAAAACATTGTAATGGTAATTATTTCTCATAATAATAATAATAATAAATCTTTATTGCCATATTCAACGTGCATTACATGATGAATTGGAATGTAGTCTGGCGTCGACTCATATAATGCCTATATACACAATAAAATGAAATATGGTAAATAAATATAAAATATAGATATAAGATATACATATAAGATATGCATTGTACATAATTTGTTCTTTAAAATATTTGTTAATATAGTAAATAAACTAAATAAATAAAGTAATAAAATAATAGATTATCTATTTAACAATAATTGTGATGTAAACTAGTTAATAAATATATATATGTATATATAAAATATCTTAAATTGTTGAATATATATATATATATATGTATATATATATATATATATATATATATATATATATATTATATTCTAAGCAATTACATTAAATTAGTAAACATACATTATAAGAGGACTAAAACATCATTTAAAATTATATTTGAATTACAATTGAATGTTTAAAAATAAATTTATGCAATTATTAAGCTAAAATTTCAGGAGAGAGAAGATTGTTGTTCAGCACCACCGACCGATCCGCTACTGAGAATAGTTACACCCAAACCCCACACGCGTACGGCCCAGCCATACCAAGCAGCGCCAAAATAACAATTCCGCCAGAAAACAGACAATTTTTCAGGGTCTTTACAGCTACCTTTTATATTTCATTCTTGAATAAACAAAGCATACATTTGTATAAACTGTTTACAAACTTGAATGATTGTCCTATTTTAATTTACTTCCAATAGACTTGCAGCTGGGGATAAAACAGTCAACTTCTACTTCAGTTGCTATTGATCATATGGATCATATGCCAATTTTCGTTCTGTGTGATAATAGTACTTATGTTATTAACATAAATGAAATACAACAGAACATTAGACGGTGATGCATTCCTTAAGCAGATTTGAACAATACTTAAACCATAAAAACTGGGAAACTGCACTGAACGGACGGAACCCTAATTTAGTATACATACTTGCAATTTATGCAAATACTAAATAATACCTACAACGATGCTTGTCTTGTCACAATGTATAAAAAAACACTAAACGGAAGGAAAAACCTTGGTTATCAAGAGACCTAAAATGTTTGCATAAAACAAAATGACTTGTACTTAGCATTTGTAAACAGAAGGTCATTATTATTATTAACAGAAAGTCACTACAAAAAATTGTGTATTAAAAAAACCCTATTATAGACAGAAACTTGAAGAGTGTAAGACCAACAGTAGTGACACGTGGACAATTCCTAACACTATAATTGGTAAAAGAAATTCGGAAGCAAAATATTCAAGTGAATTCATTGCTGATATCCATTGATATCCAGCTCTGCCCGGGAACACAACCGAATTACTTTCTAAAAAGAAAATAATATCATAGTCGATGTGTATGTATATATATATATATATATATATATATATATATATATATATATATATATATATATATATATATATATATATTCTGTTAAAACATGCAAAGTAAGAATTCGACGGACACGACGAAATCAGCATGAAATGACATGAAACAGCAAAAGTTATTCCTGATTTTTAACCAGGAGATCGTCTCCAATTTTCGAACATTAGACCTGTATCACTGTTACCCCAATTCTGTAAAATACTTGAAAAAATATTTAACGAAAGGTTAACGTCATTCATTGAAAATCATCACATGATTGGCAATATGGCTTCAGAAGTAATAACTCAACTTCACTAGCGCTAACTGAATTTGTCGAAAAGGTAACTTCAGCAATAGATAAGCCAAAAAGTAGTACTGGGGTCTTTATTGATCTGAAGAAAGCATTTGACACCACTGATAATAAAATACTGCTAAGTAAGTCACAATGCTAAGGGGTCTTGCACTGGTTTGGATTAAACGTTATTTAGCCAATCGTAGTCAGTATGTGTGCTATAACAAAAGTAATTCAGAGCTAAAGAATATCTAGTGTGGAGACCCCACAAGGATCAATCAATCAATCCTATTATGGATACAATACTTATAGTTATATTATGGATAGTTATATTATGGATACAATACTTATAGTTAATAACGAAATAGAAAAACTATATATATTTTTCAGAGTTAATAAATTATCTATCGCTTAATGTAACCAAAACAAATTTTATAATGTTTGCAGATAAAACACAACATAGACCAACAGTAAACATCACATTGAACGAACATAAACAATTCCTTGTTGTAATCAGTGATGAAAACGTAACGTGGAGAAACAAAGGTATCAAAAAGTATAGCTTTGTAAAAATATATGTTCCAAATATGCTGCGAAATACGGGGAAATAGTATCCGTCTAGACTCAGAAAACTCTCTCTGTTACAAAAAAAAAACTATGCGAATTATCTATAACGTTCATTACCAGGTTCATGAATAACCAGAACATTAATTTTGTCTGATCAAATCAGCTCAGCCAGTTATTTTATATCTATATTCTTTGGTTCTACACTCCTGCTTTTTTATATATGAATATATAGCTAGCATTTGAAGCTTCATCGTGCAAAAACATTTTAGCTTTAACAAAGGATCCATTCCAATTAAA
This sequence comes from Ridgeia piscesae, assembly GCA_025642075.2. Taxonomy (NCBI): domain Eukaryota; kingdom Metazoa; phylum Annelida; class Polychaeta; order Sabellida; family Siboglinidae; genus Ridgeia; species Ridgeia piscesae. The sequence continues at coordinate 238 of JAODUO010004068.1, read as the reverse complement.
GCAAACACCCATATAAATTACAATATAAAGCACGAGAGAAAAATGGTGGCGCCATACTACGGAGTTTTCTTGAGTTACTGAGATTAATTACATAAACGCCACCGCAATAACTTGGCGCTGCTGTCGCTAACGTTTGAATGGGACTATCTAGCAGTTCTGTGACTGGCGATTCGCTGCGTAAACGATTTGTTAGCATTCCGGAGGACATAACTGAGGTCTGATCACCGGACATCGATCG
>JAODUO010004067.1:0-12809 GCA_025642075.2 Ridgeia piscesae | reverse complement strand
GCAATGTTTTGGTAGAAGTAGAAGCAAATATTCGAATACACAAAATTGTCAACTTTTGCCCACTCTGAAAGATGACACGTTGGGGTATTTAATATGGTTTTGAATATGTTAATAACATGTCATCTTCTGGTTGCAGGTGCTTGACGTGTGAACGTAGTACGGGGGCACAACCGATGATCAAAGTCTCTCGCCTGACTTGTCGAGTACTGTTGTGTATTATATCTGTCGTTTGCAGAATACATTAGATTACCTACTAGAATGTTATTATATTTATGACATATTGGAACTACCCGTTGAAGCCCTGCTGACAACCGCCTGCCGCACAGACCTGGACCAGAGTTTGGCGAAAGGAACGTGATAAACGTGATTTGGAAATAAAAACCTGATGTATTTAATAAACATGATAATGCACTTTTTAGTTACTAGAATCAGCTATATAGCGAATTTATCTGTTGTCAGGTACAACAGTCGGTGCCTACACGGCACCTTTGTATACACTTATGACCTGAAACAACAACTACACGTTTTGAAACGACAATGGTTCAGTTTTAGTTTTTATTATAAACTGCAATTAGGTGAACACTTTTGAACATATGTCTGCCTGCAATGATCTGTTTGAAGATGGTATTATTATGATGAGGAAAAGTTGTGCCGCTTCAACTTCAGGGGCAGCTTTCTGAAATGTTATATATTTTGCGATCATCTTCTCACAGCGTGGGTGGGTCACACAGCGCCCTGAAAAACCACCCATATATCATTGCACAAAATATTCGCACACGCACACGCGCATGCATTCATATACAAACATGCATCGTGGTCATCTGTAATAAACCTATTTTTTAAAATAAATAAAATTTATTCCCTTTTTTTGTTTGTTAAAACTTGTCGGGGGAACTAATCCTAAAAAAGGGTTCTATAAATAAAATAGAAAAAACCTAAGTGTTTTGCCTTTTTTTATAATATTTGTTGGCAAGGTAGTCCTTTTAAAAATAAAAAAAAAATTTGTTTTTGGTATGTGTTTTTTCGTTAAATAAAAATTAATGTTTTGTAATGTTCCCTTTCCTCAATTCATGCCCCAAAACATGTAAAAAATCTTTTAAAAAAATAAATTGCATTAAATAAAGTGTAATCAATAGATAAAATTAATTAATAAAAACTTCTTACCCAATATTCAAAGACTCAGTGCTACAAACCAGTGTTTGTTTAATAGCAAGGCCGGGCCCTATCCCCCAATCGTGTATAAAATGGGGGAAATTGCAAAATTAAACAGCAAGTTTCAGGTGACCAAATTTTAAATTTTTACGCTTAATGTTATGTATACATCAGTTGCCGACTGAGAAACTATTGGCTTTCTTACCAAATCAAGTAATTTAGATAACCACTATCTTGTTGTTTGATGCTGACTGAAAATTACAATTGTTTAGTAAATTTCTAGGAGTACCCTTTTGTTAGAGAATCAAAACAAGATGATCTAGAGTGCATTACAAAAATTGGTCGGGAAATTAACCTTGTTAGCCAGTCTTTACTTAACTTTATGAGGGGGAACTAGTATAAGTACTCAAAAAGAAGTTGCTTCATAAAGAAACTAATGCCCTGCTACAAGGTTTTAATTTTTTAAAAAATAAATTTTAAATTGGCCATTTTAAGATCATCTTTTGGTGTCCTTGTGTGATCCACATTAGAGTCAATTCCCCTTCAAATTTAAAAACACTTGGAACTTTAAGCAGGGTTTTAAAAGGATGGCCGTGTCAAAAAACCAAATTAACTTGAAATTTCAGAGTTAGAACAGGGGAAATAAATTTTTTCAGTTAGAAAACGTGAATAAATTAACATAGATAAACATTTTTTTTTGTATGCATTTTTTTTTTATTTAATGCAGTTTTTTCAGTCTTGTCACGGATTATTGACTGACGCCCAACTTACAAATTTTTCCCAATGTTTTTTTAACTGCAAAAAAAACCTGGGAAAAGCTGAATTATTTTATTTATTTAAACCGACTCCCCTTTGTAATTAATAATTTTAAAATTTCAAAAGACAAAAAGCAAAAAGGATTATTTTGTTATTTATTTAAAAGGGGAAAAATTTTTCACCGTGATTACACTACCCCAATTTTAACAAAAAAATTATTAATTTTCAACAAAAAAACCCCAAATTTTTAAAGTAGTTTAACAATGGACTTGTACTTGATAAAAAAATGGTGTTTTTTAAAAAAATTTTTTAAAAAATTTAAAAGTGTTAAACCTGGTTTCACCTTTTGGAGAAGGGGGGGGCAAATATCTTGACCCCCCACGTTGGGAAGATGATGAAATTTAAAAATTTAGGCCCCCAATTTAACGGACAACTTTTCACTTAAAATCCATCCAAACGATAGCACAGACATATGTTCAAAATGTCACCAAGCAGAAAATAAAACAAAACTGAACCAGCGCCAAAACTACACATAAGTATACAAATCCGTACACCACTGTTCCCTGACAAAAAAAATTTAATACAATTCATTAAAAAAAAATGCATTTTAATTTTTATAAATACACGGTTTTTTTTTTTAAATATTTTTAAAACCCCTTCCTTTAAAACTCGGTCCATCTTCGGCACGGTTGTAAGGGTTAAACGGTAAGTTAAATTTTTAAAATTTTTAAACATTTTGTGGTAAAAAAGTTTTGGGAAAGCATTTTATACAGTACCAATAACAGGCAAGAGACTTTATCCGGCCCCTTTCACTTCCCGTAGCCCTGGAAAAAAGTGAATGTTTTTTAATTCAAACTTCTAAAAAATAGCCAAAGTTCACCTTTAGGGGGGGCCGGGCAATCCCTTTCGAATTAGAACTTTCCACGCATAACACAGGCGCTTGAAACCCCAAAAATTTGTCCCCAAAACAACAACATGGGGATAAAACCGACAAATGTTCCTTTTGGGCCGGGTCAACGACTGTACACACAACAAACACAACACACAAAAACACCCCAACACAAAAACAACACACAAAAAACAAAACTACCATTATAAGGAACACACAAACAACACACACAAACAACACACACAACAAACAAACACACAAAAAAACCCCCAACACAAACAGGGACACAATATAATAATCAAACAATAGGGTTTTGTAATGTCTAACTCTACGGGGTTCATTATTAAACCGGGGCCTCTTTATTGTTTTTTTTTATTTGTATTGTTTGTTTTTGGGTGTTCCCTGCGGCGCTGGTGCCGGTGTAGTGCCTGTGCCTGCCGGGCGGGTCCTGTGCCGGGTGCTGGCCTTTTGCCGTGTTTGGGGCCCCTCCAACGGTTGGGGTCTTTCCACCTCCCCGGGTTACTATTTCCCGCGTTGCCCCGTGTCCATTTGGGATATATGTTTTTCATTAAAGCGTTTTATAAAAATTTCCACAAATTACTTTATTAATTAAAATATTGCCCCGAAGTAACTAATACACAAAACAACTCACATTTGGGGCTTTTTACAATGTCCCCGTCGGAAAAAACCAGGTGCCTTTAGTTCACAAAAAAAATTTCCCTTGTCAATAAACATTTGGGAAATGCAAAAATCGAGTTTAAAAAATTTGGGAATTCGGGGGTTTTAAAATTGGTTACTGGGGTTAAAACGGGTTAACAAATCATGGGCCTAACTTAAAACTTATTTTGTCAGTGAAATAAATTTTAAACCCCCCCTTCCCAATTTCAATCTGATAAAAACATGGATTTGGCCCCCATTTTAATAAAGAATTTTAATTTATTAAGAAAGTCAAAAATATTTTGTTATTTCAACCTATACTGTTGGGACATTTAGGAACGAGACTTTGACCTAGCCCCTTGGGGAAAAAAAAAATTTTCTTTTGGGTTCGGGTGTGCCCTGGTCCTACGTGTTCCTGCATGTGCGTGCCCCGGGCCTCCCTTGTTTTTCCTTTTTCCGTTGCTTGTCCTCCGGGGTTTGCCTCCCCAAGCCTGCCCCTCAGCCCTTGCCGCCTTGCCGCCTGTCTGTCTGTAAATCGGCCCTTAGTGAAAATTAGAATTTAAATGAAAGGGTTATAAAACCCAAACGTTAAAATTTCGTTAAATTAAAATTAGCCACCCCGAAGAAAACTTATACCCAAACTTACTTAACCTTGGGAATACTGCTGGTGGTCGGTTAAAACGGTCCTTTATTTCCAAACAAATTTTGAAACAAATTGGAGAATTTTGGAAAACCTAATTTCCAAAATATTTGGAAAAAAAATTTCCAAATGCTTTCCCGATTTTTCCCGTTTAAAGGGTAAGTATTACTTTAACCACAACTTAATTTTATGAAAATCAAAAACCAACACCACATGAATTGGTTACGTTGAGCAGGGGTTAATGATATTTGGGGGTATATTGGGGTTTTTCAAAAAAAAATTGCCAAAAAGATTGATTGTTAGGTTCAAGCGGCATTATTAGGAATTTAGGGGGAACAACCCTTTTGGGCGCCGGGGAGCTGGGGCCGGTTTTTGGCCCAATCTTATAAATTCTTTATTAATAAGAACAAGGCAAAAAAAATAATTTGATAAATTTCAAAAACCTTTTTAAAACTAGGGAACCCTATGCCTTCCTCGCCATCGGTATTATTTTTAAAAAAATTTTTTTTAAAGGTAAGTTTCAGTGATAATGGCCCTTTCGATCCTCCCAAATAAGTATTGCGCCCTTTTAATTTGTTTCACGTTAACTCTGTCGACTTTGTGCCAAGGTGAAGGTGCAATTGATCTGTGAGGGGTTCTGTTTACTTTTAAATTTGAAAAATTTTTAAATGTTTCCTTGGGGTGTGCTCTCTCCGCCGGGTGGCGGTTGGTGATGATGTTTAAAAATTGTCTGGGTGAATAACAATATATATGCCTATTTATGATTTTAATATGTGTAAGTCGGGTAGTAGCAGCCCCCAAAACCAGTAGGGCAGACCGACACCAGCAAGCGCACACCAGAGGATAGTAGACTAAAGATGTAGATACAAGATAGATTGTCCTACATAAAATATAAATGAAAGTAATATAGTCTAAAAGTGATTTGTTAGTACAATTTTGGCAGTTGGTTCAATGGATATTTTTACACCATAACGGCAGACCCTGTCGATCAGTTAATCATGCACTAGTATGAAAATCCGTTAAGGTCAGATAAAAAAAATTCAAAACCCCAAAATGGCAAACCCCAATCAGGTAGACAAACCCAGTTAAATTTTTCCAAGGGGGCCAATCCCCGATCTGGTCGCCCACCCGATAAGTCGTCACCAAACCCCTTTTTAGGGGTTTCTAAAAACCTTTCAAAACGAAAAACCCGGGGGGAAAAAATTTCTTTACACAGTTAAATTGACGATTTTGTTGCCCAACCGGTTTAAGGGTGAAAATTTTCTGTTCTTTTGGGGGGCGTTCATTTTTAAATCTTTGGGAACTTGTCCTTTTTATGTTTTTTCCCAAAAATTGGTAAAGTTCTCCAAAACCCCCCCAACCCCGACACGCGTGCGCTGCTCCCCCTCCCGTTCCCCTCCTGGGTAAATTTGTATGTGTGTTTAGTATTGTTTAACCCCAGTGTAAAAGGAAAAAAGGATAGTCAGATAAAGATAGGGGTGCCGCCCGTTTAGTAGCACCCAGAGGCAAGCAGACACACCAGAAAAAGGGCCTACACCAACATGTAGACCTAAAAGGGAAATCAAACCCACAGTTTTTCCCCCAAAAAATTAAAAAAAAAATTTGGTAAAACCCCGGGAAAAAAACCCCCAAAATTTTAATTTTAACCCTACCCCCTAATTCCCAAGGGAATTGGTCGATTAACACAAAAAAAAACCCAAATTAACTCAAATACATGGCAAAAAAAAAGATTTCCACCGTGGGTTAACCGGGGAAAAAATTAAAAACCCCCCCTGTGCCCACCCAGAGGGCCCCCTTTCCCCCCAAAAAAATTTTTTCAAAGAAATCCAACCCCCAAGTTAACGTGGCGGGTAAAACCCCCGTTTTTTGGGAAAGGGGTTTAAAGGTCAATTTTGGGTTTTAAACCAGACTTTTTAAACCCGGGGTTTCCAATTTTTTGGGGCCATTCGTTGGGTTTGTCGTTCAAACATTTTCGTTAAAAATTTTTTTTTGGGTTTTTTAAAATTTTCGTTAAAAAGGTTTTTGAAAAGGGTTATGCCTTTTGGGAGGCTGCCATGATTGGGATCCCCATTTTTGGGTGTAGTTGACCATTACGGTTTAGTCACCAGTACGGGAGTCGCCCAATTTTGGGTACTTTCCTTTTGTGTTCCCCCTGCCCGGGGGGTTAAGTTTTGTGGTCAATGCCCGGGGAGGCTGAATGCCTCGGGAGAAATTTTTTTACTAGAGGGTTGGGGTCAAAATTTCCCTTTGGCTCCAGTTTTGGGTGGTCACATTTTTTTGGGGGCGATACCTTGGTTTAGACCTACACCTCTTAGTAGACCTACACCCGGGGCATAGTTCGGTTTAAATCCGCCTTTTAATCAAAAAAGGCCTTTTGGGTGTAAACGGAAAACCGCGAACTATGCCTTGGTGTAGGTCTCCCAGGGGTTCGGGTGTAGGTCTAATTTTTATGCCCTGAAATTTTTTAGGTTGACCAGTTTGGTGTAGGTCTGCCCATGCCGGGTTTAGGTTGACCATGTATCTGGTGTAGGTCTGCCCACGATCTGGTGTAGGTCTGACCATGTATCTGGTGTAGGTCTGACCATGTATCTGGTGTAGGCCTGACCATGTATCTGGTGTAGGTCTGACCATGTATCTGGTGTAGGTCTGACCATGTATCTGGTGTAGGTCTGACCAGTATCTGGTTTAGGTTTGACCATGTATCGGGTGTAGGTCGGGCCTTGTATCTGGTGTAGGTCTGACCATGTATCTGGTGTAGGTCTGACCATTATCTGGTGTAGGTCTGACCATGTATCTGGTGAAGGTCTGATCATGTATCTGGTGTAGGTCTGACCATTATCGGGTGAGGTCTGCCCATTTTTTATGGGGTCTGCCCTATTCGGGTGAGGTCTGCCCTATTCGGGTGAGGTCTGCCCATGTTCTGGTGTAGGTCTCCCCATGTTCTGGTGTAATCTGACTATGCCTCTGGTGTGGGTCTAACTATGAATCTGGTGTCGGTCTGACCACGTATCTGGTGTAGGTCTGACTATGCCTTGGGGTGTGTGACCTTTCACGACGTCAGGTGTGAAACAATGACAGTAAACTAGGGCGACAGGTGACGTGATATTGGTGTGATTCACCCAGGAGGCGAGACGTGTGTTAGGGACAGTTTCAGCGTCACGTCGATGACTCGGCCGTCTGACCAGGGCGTGGTGTGTGAGATGTACATTCACCAATTTATTGGATATAAAACATATTTGAAAATGTGTTTACAAGTTCACGAAAGATTAAACATGAACGCCCTACACAGAATCAGAAATGGTGTACACGCTTCAACAGCGAGTTGGATTCAACAAAGTCGTACAGAGGTTTAACTGTGTAAATGCAAATTAATGTGCGTCATTATGCGTGTGAAAGTGGAATGTGATACGATGTACCATTATCACTGGACACCGCTTAGCCTTTGAACAAAGTGTCAATGAATGTTATTTTACTCTTTGATATACGCCGTATGTAGGAACAGTAGGAATGCGGTAATAGTGCGTGCCTATTGTATCTATACAACAAAGTGTATTGAAATGTATCAAATTATTTTATGGATGACCGTGTTCTTCATGATAAATTAAAGACTTCTTTATGCAGAGTTGGGAAACCGAGTATCCATGTTCCTTCAATGGCATTGAACTGCAACGGGTGTACAATTAAATATGCAGTAAATTCACATGCGCATGCGCACACCTAAGTGCTAATGCATTGTATGGCCACTATGTGGGATGTGTTTGTTGGTTAACCGCGATATACCCTGCGAGTACTCAGTCAACCCCCTTGCAATCCGCACCCTGTAACCCCAGTCATTTTTGCGATGTTGGGCCATAAATGATACTTTGATCATTGAATTACGATCTGTGCCTTACAAGTGACATCACTGACCGTTGGCTGACGGGGACATACATCTGTACACAAATGCCATGTTCGCCGATTTGTTCTTGTGTCGACAGTTGAGTTACTTCGACGACAAGTGATGGTTTAATCACAACATATCGATACCAATTTGTGGCACAATATTGCTCTGGCATATCACTAGACGCTCTCAACTGAAGACCACAGACGATCATGTCCCTATAATGGTTACACCGGGGTCAACGTTCTGGGTAAATACGTCAACTTCCTGTGTGGCTAAGTGTTGACCATTCAATCGAACCACTCCTAACCGTTTGGATGTGTTCATAATTCATTACCTGCTTTAAAATTTGGGGTCCACCTGTCACTCAGCGACCCGATGTTTTCATCAAGGACACCACCGGCCTCGGCAAACGGGTCTCTGACGTCAATCAACGACACTCGAGTTCGTCAGGTCTTCGCGATGGCAACATCCTGGACGTTACTTAAGACAATACTGAAATAAATGTAAATAAACAATAAAGCTAGGCTCCTGTGGTGTCTACGTCACATGCAGAACTTTACGTAGGACAATGGTTAGTCAACACTCCGGAAAACCCTTATAATGTGTAGTGCATTAGCCCTATAATGTGTAGTCCACTAGCCCTATAATGTGTAGTCCACTAGCCCTATAATGTGTAGTCCACTAGCCCTATAATGTGTAGTCCACTAGCCCTATAATGTGTAGTCCACTAGCCCTATAATGTGTAGTCCACTAACCCTATAATGTGTAGTCCACTAGTCTTTATAATGTGTAGCCCATTAGTCCTTATAATGTGTAGTCCACAAGTCTTTATAATGTGTAGTCCACAAGTCCTTACAATGTTTAGTCCACTAGTCATGTTCCGAGGCAGCACGGTCCCGGAGATGGAAGGCACTTTGTCTATCCGGTTCAGTCCATTCCCCGCCCCCCCCCCCAGTATTAAATTAGTTCTGACGGCAGTGATTTCAATTGTCCCTGGTCACGGCGTGTGTATACTGCGCATCGGAAACGTTCTTCTAGATTCTAGAAGACGGGAGTGGTGTGCTGCCGGTCGACCGCTAAAGGCGGTGTTATACTTTACGGTCTATTTTCTTTAGAAAGTTTCGATCATAAATGAAGCATTCACCCACTCTCTCTCGCCAGTGGCTACGCGGAAGTGAATGTGTCCGGGAGTATGTCTGTCTTCGTCATGTGTCATTGGTGACTCGTATAAAAATGACACTTTCCACATGCCTGTTTTTTACTCATGACATAACATATGCATAAAAAGTGTACAACATGGTTGTAACATTACAGTTTACTACAACAGTAGCCGGAAGAATATTGTAGTGACCGCAGGCTTTTAAAGCAGGTTTAATCATTGTACATTCCAAAACGTCGCGTTTTACGCCGTCGACACGTTCAAACAAATGCTGATTTTTTTTCGTAATGTGAATTGTCAGTGTTATAAGTTATTTTCCTGTTCAGTTTGAATTTCTGTGTGTGTGTGTGTGTGTGTGTGTGTGTGTGCGCGCGTGTGTGTGCATGTGGGTGTATGTGTGTGCGTGCGTGTGTGCGTGTATGCGTGTGTACGTTGCTGTAGACTTGGAGTGCAACAGTGTCGTACTTGGATTGCGACTACACATACACATACACATACTTCCCGTTAACTGTGGGAGTGGTCAGAGCCATATGTCTGCCCCACATAAATCTCTCATAAAGGTGCAACTCTATGGAATTCTATAGGCAGTTCTTTGAGATGTTTTAGAAACATTCATTATTTTAATAAAACACTACATTGTTTGGTAGTGGCAAGGTACAAGTCCTCAGTTTGTTATTCTATATCTCAGCGGGTTTTGTTTGTTGTGATACATGTAATGATTTTAAACTCTGTTAAAATAGAAAGACTATGCTGTAATCACGCATGCAAATTGCCCTTTTCAATTTCATGACTAATTTACATGTGAATATTTCCTTTTATGCAAATTTTATTGTCGCGATTGTTGAAATAAAGTCGTTATTATTCATTCAGCGGAATAATAATAATAATAAATAACTTCTGTCACGCCAATATCCTCAGAATCCGAGCTCAGTGGCATAACAAAACCAGCTGATTAAGCATTCTCATAGTCAAGGTCAAAGGTCGTCATCAACTGGATGCGTGTGATAAGAAACTAGGGAGGATATGCAAAATTAAACAGGCAAGTTTTCAGGTGACGGCGAAATGTAATAATGTTTTATGCTGCTGTAATGTTAATGTATTACATCGAGTATCGCGTCGACTGAGAAAACTCCAGTTCCGGCCTTTGTCTTTACTCTGGGAAATGCAAGTTAATTTGAGATTGATGACACGAGCTATCTGTGTTGTTTGAGTGGCGTGAGCGTTGAGGAAGATTACGAAGGTTGTTTAGATGAAAGAGTTTCGTAGGTGAGTGTGCATCTCTTAGATATGATGCAGAATCGCACAAGGAACCAATGCAGTGATCTTAGGAGTGGCATTGACAGAGAGAAATGTGGATACTGGGAAATTAACCTTGTTTAGCCATGTCTTTACTTACACTGTTATGAAGGAGGGAACTACAGTAATCAAGTAACTACAAACAAGAATGTTGCTGTCACTAATACGACAACTAAGTCGACCTGCTACGACGTTTTCAAATATTTTAGAAATAAAGTGAGTTTAAAATTGGTCTATTTTTAAAAATTCCCAAAATTTCTTTTTGGAAATAAAATTTTTTTTTTCACCTTGTGGGGGGGGGGAAAATTTTTTTTTCCACCCATTTGGGGAAAAAGAGTTATTTGGGGAGGGGTTTGGGGGGACTTCAGATTTGACGAGTCACATGGAACATTAATTGACACGTGATTGGGTAGAGATAGGACTGGCCGATAGTCTGATTAAAACACACCTGACGTGGACAATCAGAGTTACTTGATACCATGTTTGTATAAAAAATTTGATTTTGCAGTTTAGTATAACGTGCAATCACATAACATATTGTATGTGATCACTCTTATTTATGTATGCATTTATTTATTTTATTTAAAGTAGCAGTGTGTTTTATCATGATCGTTTGGTGCACGTGAGTGTATTGTCACGTGAACGACGCAACATTAAAAAGCATTCCAATGTTTTATTGTAACTGCAAGGAAAACACATAGCCAAAAAGCTGATATTATTTTATCTTATCTTAAAACGCCGACTCCACCTTCGTCCAACTTACTAACTATAATATCAAAAGACAAGAAGCAAAGACGGACGTGTAGTTTGTTGTGCTGATTTTATTTGATATGAACCATGTTTTTCACCGTGCATTAGTCACTACCCAGACAAGTTTTCAACAAACATAAATTAGGTCGAATAATTGCAACAAATATAACTCATATTTTAAAAGGTAGGTTTATTACAGATGACCACGATGCATGTTTGTATATGAATGCATGCGCGTGTGCGTGTGCGAATATTTTGTGCAATGATATATGGGTGGTTTTTCAGGGCGCTGTGTGACCCACCCACGCTGTGAGAAGATGATCGCAAAATATATAACATTTCAGAAAGCTGCCCCTGAAGTTGAAGCGGCACAACTTTTCCTCATCATAATAATACCATCTTCAAACAGATCATTGCAGGCAGACATATGTTCAAAAGTGTTCACCTAATTGCAGTTTATAATAAAAACTAAAACTGAACCATTGTCGTTTCAAAACGTGTAGTTGTTGTTTCAGGTCATAAGTGTATACAAAGGTGCCGTGTAGGCACCGACTGTTGTACCTGACAACAGATAAATTCGCTATATAGCTGATTCTAGTAACTAAAAAGTGCATTATCATGTTTATTAAATACATCAGGTTTTTATTTCCAAATCACGTTTATCACGTTCCTTTCGCCAAACTCTGGTCCAGGTCTGTGCGGCAGGCGGTTGTCAGCAGGGCTTCAACGGGTAGTTCCAATAGTCATAAATATAATAACATTCTAGTGGGTAATCTAATGTATTCTGCAAACGACAGATATAATACACAACAGTACTCGACAAGTCAGGCGAGAGACTTTGATCATCGGTTGTGCCCCCGTACTACGTTCACACGTCAAGCACCTGCAACCAGAAGATGACATGTTATTAACATATTCAAAACCATATTAAATACCCCAACGTGTCATCTTTCAGAGTGGGCAAAAGTTGACAATTTTGTGTATTCGAATATTTGCTTCTACTTCTACCAAAACATTGCACGTAACACGAGCAGCGCATTGCAGAAATCACCCAAAATGTAATCACATGACCGGAGACCGAAAACAAACCTTTTAGGAAAATTTTTTACACTAAAAGTTAAAGCCCAAAGGGGAGGAGTTTCACACACACACACACACACACACACACACACACACACACACACACACACACACACACACACACACACACACACACACACACACACACAACACACACACCACACCACACCAAAACTACACACCACACCACACCAAAACACACACCACCCCACACACCAAAACACACAAAACACACCACACACACCCACACACACAACACACACACACACACCACACACACACAAAACACACACACACACACACACACACACACACACACAAAACAACAAAAACAACAACAACACACACACACATATGTAGCGCCATTTTGAGCCTAAACTGCTCGAAAGCTCTTTACAGGTTCGATTATTAAAACAAGTCACAACTACTAATGGAAATGTGTGTGTGTGTGTGTGTGTGTGTGTGTGTGTGTGTGTGTGTGTGGTGGTGGTGCGTGCGTGCGGGGCCTGCGGCCTGCGTGCCTGCCTGCCTGCCTGCCTGCCTGCCT
>JAODUO010004066.1:0-10472 GCA_025642075.2 Ridgeia piscesae | reverse complement strand
TTTATGTTTCTATAAACTGCACTCTTTCCAGAGGGACACGTTTCCACCTCCGCCCTATACTAGCATCTTTCCGCTTCTCGCAGCACAGTATGGAACGACCGCTATGCCAGGTAAGGTATTCGTGTAAACTGAGTGTTCAATGGCAAATGTTCAGTACCAAACGTTTCACACTACTGTATGACTCATGTATACACATATCAAGTATTGTCCTAACACAAGCACGAATGCAAGCATATGTTATTAGGGAACAAAGGAAAAATAAAAAAACCAACCAGTGTTTTATCTAACCGTACCCATAGGCAAACACATGACTGTGACCAGGGGTTTGGTTGATGTTTGTCACCCCTTCCCCCTGCAGTTTACCCAAAGCTCCAAAAAACCCCGGGGGGTGTTTGTGCTTTTTGGTTTGGGGTTTTTTTTCCTGTGTTTTTGTTTTTGGTGTTTGTGTTTGTGTTTTGTGTGTGTTTGTGTGTTTGTGCATATTGATGATATGTTTTGGTTTCACTAAAGATTTTTATACCTCTTTAAGCCCCGACATTTTGGGGTTAAAAATTTATATTTAAGTAAATTCCGTCACATAGGCCTACACTATGTTAGCTTTGCAACACTCCGTAAACGCTAATTATCATTAAACCAATTAAACTACGCACATATACTGTTTTTCGCAGCAAAATAAGTCGTCAATATTTTGGCAATTGCATGAATGACTACTTTGTTCGAAAGACATTGGCCTGATTGTGTTTCCAGCAGAGCGAAAATCAAAAGTTTGCAGTTCATTTAAAATACAAACGTCTGCCCGTCAAATTCTCTGCTATCTTTATTATGCAAAACTACCCAAATATATCCGAAATTCCGCAGCTGTGTCACAGAAATATGCCAACGGAGTCTTTTATTATAAACAAAAATATATTTTGGCGTATTTTGTAGAATAATTGCATTTTGGTTCTTCGTTCACTGATCACAAACTTATATGTGGATAACACTCGGTGGCACTTGCAGACACTTCGACACTTTTCATGGTGTTTTGCCCCAAAATGATGACCACAGCCGGCCTATGGTGGGAGCATCACTCCTTAGGTTATGATTACTTTAATGAGCGAGAAATATATAAATATCCGCGAGAAATCTCAAAAAAATATTTAAAATAAGACGGGTTTTGTTTAATTTTAAAATTTTTTTTCCTTTGGGAGTTATTGCCCTTTTTTGTAAACCAACATAAAAAACGCATACTTTTGGGCCTTTAAATTGGCTGCGTGTGTGCGTGGGTTTCAGTTGAATATTTCAAAAACCATAAACCTGTTGTTACATGCCTCTGAAAAACCTACCCAACGGGTAGTCCGTCTCTCCCTAAAATTGGGCCCTGCACCTACCCCGCTGGGGGGTCCGTTTCTCCCCCCCTACCTTTGGCCTACCGTGTACCTACCCCCCTGGGGAGTCCAGTCTCGCCCCCCCCTTCCTAGCGTTTTACCCTACCCACGGGGGGATCCACCCCCCTCTGGCCCTTTTTCCCCCCCATTGGCCTGGGCCGTTTTTACCTACCCATTTTGGGTGTTCGGGCTCTGCCCACTTTGGGGCCTAGCTGAACCTCCCACTGGGTTTTGTCCGTCTCTGCCCCTAACATTGGGGCCTAGGGGGGGTGTCCTACCCCCCGGGGGTTTTGGGGTCCCCGTCCCCCTTCCCCCACATTTGGCCTAGGCGTTATTTTCCCCCTTTTTTGGCCCCCAATTTTCCCAGGCTCTGCCCTATATTTGGGCCCTTTACCCCAATTTGTCTACCCCAACCCTTGGGGGTTTATTTCCAGGCTCTCCCCCTTTTTCCCCCCCACTTGGCCTTTTAGCGTGTCTACCCACTGGGTAGCCAGGCTCTGCCCCCGCCTATGTCAAACCCACGGGGTAGTCCAGGCCGGGGCCCTCCCCTTTGCCTAGCGTGTCTACCCACGGGGGTAGTCCAGGTTTCCTTCCCCTTCCCCCATTTGCCTAGGTTCTAACTTTGTTCTGCCCACCCTTGCCAAAGGTGTCTACCCCACTGGGTAGTCCAGGCCTGCCCTCCTTCCCTCGCGTGTTTTTCCCACTAAATAGTCCGGGTTCCCCCCCGAGGTAAAAAATAACAGTATTTGATAATATCTCTAGCAAAAAACCATTCGGGCGCATTACACTTTCGGAAATACAGATTCCTTTAAAAATTAAAAATAGAGATGTAGTTGAAAAACAAATGGGTGTTTAAAAATTTTTAAATATAAATAAATTATAAATAATATTTAAAATTAATACTGATAAAAAATTTATTAATTATATTAAAGTTACAAAACTAAATAAAAAATAAAAAATGTTGATAAATATAGATATTAAAAAAGCGGGCAAAAAAAAAATTTCTTTTAAAAAGAAAATTTTCGAACGAACTAAGGCGGTGGGAGAAGGGAAGCGGGGAGATTGTTCCATTTTCCCCCAACACTTTTGAAGTTTCTTTTTTTGGGATACGATCACTCGTGAAATCCAAAAAGACCCGGGGGATTGTCTTTAAATTTGGATTTGTAGAAAAATTTGGAAATTTTATCAGATAATTTTGGGAAACTGGGCCTTTAAATTTTACCCGTGACCCAAATTTTTATGATAACTCCAAATGGGCCCCTCTTAACGCCGACTGTAGACTCAAAATCACCCTCACCTTTACTTGACACAAAGAAATAAAAGTTGACCCCCTCGATGGGTTAATGACCCGAAACAAATAAACATGGGTTTCGTGAATTTTTTATTTGAACATTGGGTTAAAAATTGATCTTTTTAATCATATCTGTTTGCTAATCGGGATACATTTGGTTTAGGAAATAAAATTTTTTCTCATGGTTTTCGTCAAGCGGATTTGTAAAAAGTACAAATTTCTTTTTGGTTTTTGGGGGTTTGTCAAGGTCAAAAAGTCATTAACTTCTTGGTGAAGCGTTCGACACTGAGCAGTTGATTTCTTTGATTCGTGTTGGTCTTCCCGATGCACTCCAGGGAGATTTACCTCCATGTGTTGGTATCCATGCCCTAATCACCGTTGCAAATGTTCCTCTGGTGTGTGTTGTGTTCCTGCCACTCATCCCTGTGATAGATTATACCACTGTGAGAAACGTTCTATTCAGTTTACGATGCCCTGATCGAAGCAGAGGTTTTCGGGAAGCAAACTCTGATTTCAGTTCTCACCGTAAGTCACTACTACAGGTCGATGCAAGGTATGCTGATGATTGTCGGGATGACTGATGCTCTCAGTTGGGAAGCATTCTTAATCGCAAACGACATGATGATCTAGTGCTGCTGCGGGACCTTCTGGGTGAGAGCAATGCCGAAGTCATATGCACGAAATTCCCGCAGGTCTTTGCATTCGCACATTCCTAGTTTATCAAGTACAATACCTACCTGATTGATTGAAGCCAAATCTTATATGGCGGACATCAAGATGTTCGACATAGTCAAGTCTCACCATCTCAGATTGTGAAAGTTGGTGGCCACTGCATTGTCCCCTGCGTGCAATCCCCAATTGCAATTTTAGGAGTTCGACGCAGTCAGTTATCTGCGCTACGACCCATACTGTATGGAAAGGATGAAGGTGCTAGAAGCGGAACATCCAGAACTGTACTGGCGATTCACACACAAAAATGCAATAACAAATATATTATTCCTAAGCGTATCCTATCAAAGTGTGATAGTGTCGTTGACGCCAAACACAATACAGCTTCCTACACCACCATATCCAACGCGCTCGCAGCTGCCCAGCGTGATTGTAGTTCGCCCGAGGAACGCGGAATGACCATCCCTCGGGGAAATCTTCTCGCATGTGTACCTCCCACCAACCCCTGTTTGATGCCGACTTCACCTCTGCCGCACCACACAAGAGCAAATTTATAGCTCACCTGTAGGCTTGTATCACAGATGGTGCTGGGGTTGCTATTGGACACCTATCTCACGATTGGGTTGAAAACATTATTCTGCTTAATGTTATGTCAAAGGTCCGGCAGTACCCCAACTTAGCATGCTTTGGTACTTCGGTGAAGATGTAAAGAAGGTTTGTCTACCTGGCAGTGTCGGATCAGATGAGCTCTCTCTCCTGTTTGAGTCCATTCCCATGTCATAACAGGTTGAGAAATTTTTTTGGGTTTGTAAAAAAACCCAAGATCCAAAGGGGTTGCCAATTTGGAAAATTTTATTTCTGGGGGTTTTCTTAACCGCCTTAATTGGGCCCTTTGACCCCCCTCCCTACCCCTGCGGGGGCCAAAATTTCATAAGAGTTGGAACGAAAAGTTTTTCCATTCCGGGGCGAATTTGGGGCCCAAATTTTTTCCTAAGGGTTTACGTGGGGGGGTAAACAGGAAATTTTTAACCTTGCCCGGGGTTTTTGCAATCCTTATTGCCCGGTTTGCTAAAGTTTAACTCCCGGAAATTTGGGGGGATCGGAAAAAGGGGGAAAACATTTTTGCTAAAAAAGGGTTAGGCCGGGGGGCCCAAGCACTGATCAAAAAAACCCAAGGTTTTTATAAATCCTTTTAAAAATTTTTTTTTGGTGTTGAAAATAACCCACAAAACATGTTGGCCATCATTTGTTAGGGGCCTAAAAAAGGGGACATTTTTTGCCCGGGGGGAAAAACCTTTAAAATTTTTTAAACCATATTTGTTTTTCCGGGTTTTTCCAAAGGAAAAATTTCAGTTAATTTTTAAAAATTTATGTTAAAACCCCAATTGGCAAAGGAACCCCATTCCGCCTTTGTATTTTCAATTGGGTAAAAATATATTTATTTTTGGCAGGGAAAAAAAACCCAATTTTGGAAAATTTACAAAAAATTTTTATTTTAAATAAAAAGTTTGTGCCCTTTTTTAATATTTTAAAATAAATTTGGGAACCTTTATTTTCCTATTTAAAACGTGAAAACTTTGATTTTATTTGACCTTTGGGGTTTTTATTTTTTTAAAAAACTTTTATATAAACCTTTTAAGGTTTTAATTAAGCTCTAGGCCAATATCAAAGGTCAAATAAATCATGTACACGTTTTAATATAGAAAACCAAATATTACAAATGATGGTCAATTCATGATATATTACACCAGTCACAGGGCTTATTTAAACATATCATGCCAAATAAAAAATTCTTGTAACTTTCCAAGTGATTTATAACAATAGCATATGTGGTTTATATATAATAAGCCTATACACGTACACCAGACTTGGCACCACAGGCCTACACTTAGCTAGCAACGATGTTGTCCTCTTCTGATTTGTGACAATTCATGATACACACCACGCAGATTGTCTGCATGTGTAATGCATAGTAGCACACCGTCAACTGCATTTGCACCTGGATAGCAAATTACTGGGCAGAGAGTTAAAACATGTCAACGTGTTGAGGGTGCCCCCGTCACTGTCCCAGCTATAGTAACAACAGTCTAGGCCACTTACTTCACTTCAGCCCCATGGACCATGAGAAATGCTTTCGTACCACACTCAATGTGTGAGACATTGTGGTCACACCAGTGGAATGGAGGCATTGGGGTGGACCTCGAGACGCAACTGATCAATTATATTTGCCGACGGCTTATATCTTGCACCCGCCCAAACCCTCACGAAGTACTCTTCCACTTGCGCGATCTCCATTTCCGGCAGCTCTGCTCTTTCAGCAAACTCGGTCAGATAAACAATGGGATTGCATTGCATCGTTGCAAGCATGACACCTATTCTGCTGCTGACATCTTATACGTAACCTTTCACCAGAACAGAGAGGCTCGCCCATTCGTTCAGCCATGCGCTGCAGGTGAAAGAGCCGTTTCTTCTTACGTGTCTCGAACTCGTTCATGAGCTCTTTCAGACCATCACGGACTAGCTAGTGGATGCAGCCCAGTAGGCGTGTGACTGTGTCATTTGTCATAACCACTAAGCATTGACAGCCATGTTGGACTGCCCAGATGGCATGAGGCATGATCCTTTCTCTTCAACTATCCTGCAAGTTCTGGAATAACAACTGGCTCTGTCGTCTCTGTCGGTCAAGAAAGACTTAGTAGTAACATTTTCGAACTAGTTGCAACAATTGTATCTTGTTTTCTTATCATACCCAAACTTTCTCAACCTGTTATGACATGGGAATGGACTCAAACAGGAGAGAGAGCTCATCTGATCCGACACTGCCAGGTAGACAAACCTTCTTTACATCTTCACCGAAGTACCAAAGCATGCTAAGTTGGGGTACTGCCGGACCTTTGACATAACATTAAGCAGAATAATGTTTTCAACCCAATCGTGAGATAGGTGTCCAATAGCAACCCCAGCACCATCTGTGATACAAGCCTACAGGTGAGCTATAAATTTGCTCTTGTGTGGTGCGGCAGAGGTGAAGTCGGCATCAAACAGGGGTTGGTGGGGAGGTACACATGCGAGAAGATTTCCCCGAGGGATGGTCATTCCGCGTTCCTCGGGCGAACTACACATCACGCTGGGCAGCTGCGAGCGCGTTGGATATGGTGGTGTAGGAAGCTGTATTGTGTTTGGCGTCAACGACACTATCACACTTTGATAGGATACGCTTAGGAATAATATATTTGTTATTGCATTTTTGTGTGTGAATCGCCAGTACAGTTCTGGATGTTCCGCTTCTAGCACCTTCATCCTTTCCATACAGTATGGGTCGTAGCGCAGATAACTGACTGCGTCGAACTCCTAAAATTGCAATTGGGGATTGCACGCAGGGGACAATGCAGTGGCCACCAACTTTCACAATCTGAGATGGTGAGACTTGACTATGTCGAACATCTTGATGTCCGCCATATAAGATTTGGCTTCAATCAATCAGGTAGGTATTGTACTTGATAAACTAGGAATGTGCGAATGCAAAGACCTGCGGGAATTTCGTGCATATGACTTCGGCATTGCTCTCACCCAGAAGGTCCCGCAGCAGCACTAGATCATCATGTCGTTTGCGATTAAGAATGCTTCCCAACTGAGAGCATCAGTCATCCCGACAATCATCAGCATACCTTGCATCGACCTGTAGTAGTGACTTACGGTGAGAACTGAAATCAGAGTTTGCTTCCCGAAAACCTCTGCTTCGATCAGGGCATCGTAAACTGAATAGAACGTTTCTCACAGTGGTATAATCTATCACAGGGATGAGTGGCAGGAACACAACACACACCAGAGGAACATTTGCAACGGTGATTAGGGCATGGATACCAACACATGGAGGTAAATCTCCCTGGAGTGCATCGGGAAGACCAACACGAATCAAAGAAATCAACTGCTCAGTGTCGAACGCTTCACCAAGAAGTTAATGACTTTTTGACCTTGACAAAGGGCTTAGCGATAACCTTAAAAAGTAAATATAATGTCATCTATTTGACTTTAACTCAGCAGATCTATGACGATAGCCACTGAGATAAAAATTCTAGCTTACCTATATGCCAAATGTATCCCGATTAGCAAACAGATATGATTAAAAAGATCAATTTTAACACGTAATGTTCAAATAATAATTCACGAAATCATGTTTATTTGATTGCGGATGCTCATAACCATCGAGAGGCGTCAACGTTTAGTTTCTATCTGTGTCAAGTGAAGTGTACGGCTGATTTTGAGTCTACAGTCGACAGTCGTCCTGGATGAGCGGCCATGTTGGAGTTATCATCAAATTTGACGTCACAGCGTAAAATTAATAGGTCAGACTTGCCGGGAATGACTATCTGATACAGAATTAATACCAACTTTGGCTATCTAGTCTTTCTAGATCCAAAGTTATAGACGAATACCCGCTCAATGGCAGTCATTTTGGATTTCACGCTCCAGTGATCGTATGCCACATTTATCAAAAAGCAGCTTCTAAAGTGTTGAACGACATGGAACAATCTGCCGCTTGCCTTGCTGCCACAAACTGCCTTAGTTCGTTCAAGAACCAACTAAAGACATTTCTATTTAAAAGAGCGCTTTCACTTTTTATAATTTATTTATAATGTCCGAACATTTTTAATATCTACTATTTATCAACTATTTTATTATTTTTTATTTAGTTTTGTAACTTGTAATATAATTAACTATTATTTATCAGTATTAGTATTTTAGTATTATTTATAATTTATTTATATTTAACAATTTTAATCACCTATTTGTTTTACAACTACATCTCTATTTTTAATTTTAAGGTAATCTGTATATTCCTGTAAAGTGTAATGCGCTTCTGAATGGTTTTATTGCTAGAGATATGGCGTATACAAATACTGTTATTTATTACCTACAATAGGGCAGAACCTGGACTACTCAGTGGGTAGACACGCGAGGCAAGTGTAGGGCAGAGCCTGGACTACCCAGTGGGTAGACACGCTAGGCAAGTGTAGGGCAGAGCCTGGACTACCCAGTGGGTAGACACGCTAGGCAAGTATAGGGCAGAGCCTGGACTACCCAGTGGGTAGACACGCTAGGCAAGTATAGGGCAGAGCCTGGACTACCCAGTGGGCAGACACGCTAGGCAAGTATAGGGCAGAGCCTGGACTACCCAGTGGGTAGACACGCTAGGCAAGTATAGGGCAGAGCCTGGACTACCCAGTGGGTAGACACGCTAGGCAAGTATAGGGCAGAGCCTGGACTACCCAGTGGGTAGACACGCGAGGCAAGTGTAGGGCAGAGCCTGGACTACCCAGTGGGCAGACACGCTAGGCAAGTATAGGGCAGAGCCTGGACTACCCAGTGGGTAGACATGCTAGGCAACTGTAGGGCAGCCTGGACACCCAGTGGGTAGACACGCGAGGCAAGTGTAGGGCAGAGCCTGGACTACCCAGTGGGCAGACACGCTAGGCAAGTGTAGGGCAGAGCCTGGACTACCCAGTGGGTAGACATGCTAGGCAACTGTAGGGCAGAGCCTGGACTACCCAGTGGGTAGACACGCTAGGCAAGTGTAGGGCAGAGCCTGGACTACCCAGTGGGTAGACATGCTAGGCAAATATAGGGCAGAGCCTGAACTAGCCAGTGGGTAGATATACGCTAGGCCAATGTAGGGCAGAGACTGGACTACCCGGTGGGTAGGTACACGCTAGGCCAATGTAGGGCAGAGACTGGACTACCCGGTGGGTAGGTACACGCTAGGCCAATGTAGGGCAGAGACTGGACTCCCAGGGGTAGGTACACGCTAGGCCAATGTAGGGCAGAGCCTGAACTACCCAGGATAAAGGCCTTGGGAAATGGACTACCCATGGAGGTGACCAATTAAAGACGGCCCCTTATAACTGGCCAAGGGGGGCAGAAGGATTGGGGTAAGGTACAGTGGCATTGGCAAGGACTATCGTTGGGAGTAATGGGTTAACAACAGGTTTGGTTTAAACAACTGCCCGAGCAAACGCATCACTTAATTACAAGATAAAAAAAAGTTGCGTTTTTATGGTTTAAGGCAACCCAAAAAAATTTCTTAAAAAAGCATTATTTGTAAATATTTTTTAATCTTCGGTTTTAATGTCATTAAATATATAACTGGGATTGACTCCCCCCATCCCCCTGTTCTATTGGGAAAAATGAAATTATTCTAATGAGTTTACCCCAAAAATTTGTAAGGGTAAAAAGAAAAATGGATAACTCAAAATCGCCATATTTTATTTGTTATTAAAGACTCCGGGAATTTCCTCCGTGGGAATTCATTTTGGATTTTATATAAGTAGGAATTTCGGAAACCCCTTTGAAAATTTAAAACGGGAAAACTTTTTCTTTTAAAAACCCAATCAACCCAAGGTTTTGGGGAACAAATTATTTAAATTCCAAAAAAGCACTTTTTGGTCGAAAAAGGGTATGCTGTATTTTTTAATGATAATGCTTCATTTTGGAAGTTTCAAAATGTGCCTTGTGCGGAATTTCTTAAAGGGAATTTTTTAAAAAACGGCTTTGAATTAATCTTGTAAACCAATCATACTCCTAATTGAAAACCAAACAACCAAACACAAACACAAAAAACCCCCAAACCAAAAAGGGCCACCAGCCCCGGTAAAACCCCAAGAAAAGGAAAATCACGGTCAATCGGTCGAACAATCAAGGTGGTGCAGCGGACAAAATGACGGGGTTTCCCCCAAATGAAATAACTAAATTTTTCCAACAACCTTCAAAGTTGTATGTCTTGGGAAACCAATAAAACACATTTTAAGGGTTTGGTTTTTAAACTATTGATTGGGCCCGGGGGAAGGCCCAATTTTGGGAAATTTTCCATGGTCCCCCCACAACCCTGTTTGAGGATTTCCCCTTCCCCACCCCCAAAAGGAAAAATACTACCTGTAGGTTGTTCCAAGGGTGCTGGGGGCGGAACCTATTAGGGGTTTAAAAACTTTTCTGAATGTTTTTAAAAGGGCCCATAAATTAATGTTTGGTACTTGGGTGGAGAAAAAGGTTTGCTATCATTGGGTAATGAGTCTTCCCCGGAGCCTTCCCCTTTAAAACATTGAGGTTTTTAAAAGCCAAGTTTTTGCCCTAAAAACCACTGTTCCCCA
>JAODUO010004065.1:0-10171 GCA_025642075.2 Ridgeia piscesae | reverse complement strand
AAATGTTAGTAATAAATTAACAATACATTTTGTTATTAAAGAAATTTTTGGTATTTGAGATATATATTATGTTTAATATAAATTTTTATAAAAAAATAATATATTTCCAAAAATATTTGTATTTTGTATATAAAAAAATTTACCTGTTGGATAATAATTCATTGTAGAACTGGTACTATTTGTTAATCAGAATTAAATAATATAATAAGGAAATTTATTGTTTGTTTAATTATATTATAAACATTAAGGGGTTGTACAAAATTAAATATATAATATATTATAATATTATTTAAATTGGAATTATTTTTATTTATATAAAATGATTTTATAATTATGATCTATTCATACAACAAATAATATATTATAGTAAAATTGAATATCTTCAATTATATAAGTATTTGTTTTTATATATTAAAATATTATTGGATACTATAATTTATAAAACTTTTCTCTAATACTTGGTATTTATTCTTACTATTTATATTAAATTAATATTTTTTTTAATATATAATAATTAAAATTCCTTTTTTTTTATCTTTATAAAAACATATTTTTTATCTGATATTTTATTTCATAAATGCATTTTTTATATTAATAAATTTTTAAGTTTTAAAAATTATCACATTTAATAATTTAATAAATTTTAAAATATATTTAAAATTCACAAGGTTGTTAGGAAATTATTGTTGGGTTGGGTTGTTTTAAAGAAAAAAATGAAAAAAGGAAATGTTTAAAAAGGGGATTTTTATACTTTAATTTAGTGAAAAAAGGGCCCAAATTTATCCTTATATTATTAAGTTGCGTTTGGACTTTTTGGTTTTGTTTATTCACTTCGACCCCGGGAATATAAAAGGGGGGAAATTTTTGTTTAAATTGCTCTGGTTGGGGCAAATTTTGTCAGACAACAAAAAAATTGTTTTTTTTTAACCTATTCGAGTCTATGAGGATTTATTTTTTAAATAAACAATGTTTTAAATAAAAATTAAAACATAGACAATTTAAAAAAATTTTTTTTTTATTTGGGAAGTGCATTATTTGGGTAAATTTCCAAGTTTCCCAAAAATTAAAAATTGAATTTACCCCATAAGGGAATTAATTAAAAAAATCACATAAACTATTAAAGTTTAAAATTTTTTTAAAAGGGTTTTCAACCCAAAAGGGGTTTAAATTATTCACTTTGGCCTTTGTCTCAAAATTTTTATTAAACTACTATCCAAACCAGTTTAAATTTCTTTTTTCACAATTACTGTACTGTTGGGGAAAATTGTTATAGGAAAAATAAAAAGAAACAATTGACAACTCATAATCAGACGGGAACAAATTGACGACTTTCACAAATCAAAATGTCCAGTAGGACCTTTAGTAATATAAAATAATTTTTAAAGACTGCAAATTATGATGCAACAAATGTATATTTTAATTAAAACTGGCCCTTTGGGCCCTAATTTTTGAAAAAGGGGTTTTTAAAATACCACTAATCAAAAACTTTTTACCAAAATGTTCCAAACGTTTCTATTCCCAAAAAGGGGGAACTTAAAACAGGAATTTTTTTAATTTTCCTAAATTTAACAAATTCCCGGAACTGTTAAAACAAAAACGATTAAATTAGCTTTTAAAGTTGTGACTTTTTTTCCCATTTTGACTAATTTTGGAAGAATTTATGTGGCTTATCTTCCAATTTGCTTGGATTTCCAAAGCGGGAAAAAATTTCCCTTAGTGAAATGTTTGACAAATCTAAAAAAAAACCTCCCCAAACCCCCCAATGTAAAAACCTACCAAGGGAAATTAAAAAAAATTTTAAAAATGATTGTTAATTTTTTATATTAAAACTCCAAATTTAAAAGAAAGTAATATATGAAATCCTCCATTTGGTAAAACCAAAAGCCCCCCAAAAATTGGGAACTTTAACCAATTGGGGAAATTTTTAAAGGGTTTTCCCCAAAAAATTTTTGGGGGGCCCTTTTTTTTCCCTTTTTTTTTTAAAAAAATTTTTTAAAAACTTTAAAATTTTTTTCCCCCCCTTTTTTTTTTTTGGGGGGGGTTTTTTAAAAATTTCCCAACCCCTTTTTTTTTTTTAAAAAAATTTTTAAAAAAATTTTTCCCCCCCAAAAAAAAAAACCCTTTTCCCAAAAAAATTTTTTTTTTTGGGGGGAAAAAAATTTTTTTTTTTTTGGGTTTTTTCCCCCCCTTTTTTTTGGGGGGGCCCCCCCCAAAAACCCCTTTTCCTCCCCTTTTTAAACCGGTTTTTTCCCCCGGTTTTTTGGGGGTTTTTGGGCCCCGGGTTTTCCCCCCCACCCCCCAAAATTTTCCCGGAAAAATTTTTCCCCCCCCCCTTTTTTTCCCCCCCCCTTCCCGGGGGGCCCCGGGCCCCCCGGGGGGGCCTTCCCCGGGGGGAAAACCCCCCCTTTTTTTTTTTTTCCCTTTTCCCCCTTTTTTTGGGGCCCTTTGGGGGGGGGTTTTAAACCAAAATTTTTTAACCCCCAAAAAAATTGGGGGGGGTTTTTTTCCCCCTTTTTTTTTAAAAAAAACCCCAAAGGGCCCCAAAAAAAGGGGGAAAAAAAAAAAAACCCCCAAAAAAGGGGGCGGGGGCCCCCCGGGAAAGGAAAAAAAAGGGGGGCCCCCCCTTGGGAAGGGGGGGGGAAAAAAAGGGGGGGGAAAAAAATTTGCCAAAAAAATTTTTTAAAAGGGGGGGAAAAAAAACCCCCCGGGGCCCAAAAACCCCCAAAAAACCGGGAAAAAAAACCCCCTTTTAAAAAGGGCGGGAAAAGGGGTTTGGGGGAAAACCCCCCCAAAATTGGGGCCCTTTAAACCCAAAAAAAAAAAAATTTTTTTCCCCCCAAAAAAAATTTCCGGGAAAAGGGTTTTTTTTTTTGGGGAAATTTTTTTAAAAATTTTTTTAAAAAAAAGGGAAAGGGGGGGGAAATTTTTAAAAAACCCCCAAAAAAACCCCCCCAAAAAATTTTAAAGTTTTTAAAAAATTTTTTTCCCCCGGGGGGGGAAAAAAAAGGGTTTTTTTAAAATTTAAAAAAAAAACCCAAAAAAAATTTTTCCCCTTTTTGGGGGGGGTTTTTTTAAAGGTTTTTTTTTGGGGGTTTTTTTTAAATTTTAATAAAAGCCCAAATTTTTAAATTTAATTTTTAAAAAATTTTTAAAATTTTTTTTTTTTTAAAAATTTTTAAAATTTGGAAAAAAAAATTTTTTAAAGGGTTTTCCATTTGGGAAATTTTGGGGGGGGAAGAAAAATTTTAAATTAAAAAAAAATTTTTAAAAAAAAATTTTTTTAAAAATTTTTTTTTTTCCCTTTTTGGGGAAAAAATTTTTTTTTTTTTAAAAATTTTTTTAAAAATTTTTTAAAAAAAATTTTTTTTTCCCCAAAAAATTTAAAATTTTTTTTTTTTGGGGTTTTTTTTTTTCAAAAAATTTTGGGGCCTTTTTTTTAAAAAATTTTTTAATCAAATTTCCCTTTTTTTTAAAAAATTTTAATTTTTAAATTTAAAAAGGGGGCCCCCTTTTTAAATTTTTCGGGGGGTTTTTCCTTTTTCCCCCTTTAATTTTTTAAATTTAAAAATTTTTTTTTTTTTAAAAAACCCTTTAAAACCCCCCCCCAAAAAAAGGGGAAAAAAAAAGGGGGGGAAAAACCCCTTTTGGGGAATTTTTTAAAAAAAATTTTGGGAAAAAAAAGGGGTTTTTTTAAATTTTTGGGGGTTAAAATTTTTTAAAAAAAAAATTTTAATTTTGGGGGTTTTTTAAAATTTTTTTTTGGGGGGGGGTTTAAAAAAAAATTTTTGGAAGGGGGGAAAATTTAAATTTTTTTCCCTTTTTTTAAAAAGGTTTAAAAAAATTGTTTTTTTTGTTTTTTTTTTAAAATTTTTTTCCAAAAAAAACCCTTAGCCCAAAATAAAAAAAAACCCCTTTATTTTTTCCCCCCAAAAACCCAAAAAAAAAAAAAAGGGTTTTTTTTTTTTAAAAAACCCCAAAAAAAAACCCAAACCCCCAAAGGGAAAAAATCAAAAAAAAATTTTTTTTTTTTTCCCCTTTAAAAAAAGGTTTTTTTTTTTCCCCATTTCTTTTTTTTTTTTTTTTAAAAAACCCCCCAAAATTTTTCCCTTAAAAAAAAGGGGAAGGGAAAAAATTTTTTTAAAATTTTTTTTAAAAAAATTTTTTTAAATTTTTTTTTTTAAAAATTTAAAAAAGGAAAATTAAAATTTTTTTAAAAAATTTTAAAAATTAAAATTTTTTAAAATTTTTTTTTGGGGGAAAAAAAAAAAAAAAATTTTTAAAAAAAAAATTTTTTTTGGGAAAAAAAAATTTTTTTTGGGGGAAAAAAAATTAAATAACCGGGGGGCCGGGGGGAAAATTTAAAAAAAAATTTTTGCTTTTTTTTTTTTTAAAATTTTTTTTTGGGGGGGGCCCTTTTAATTTTTTTTAAACTAAAAAAAATTTTTTTTTGGGGAAAAAATTTGAAAAAATTTTTTTTTTTTTTTTAAAGTTTTTAATTTCCCCAAAAAAAAAAATTTTTTAATTTTAAAAAAAATTTTTTTAAAAAAATTTTTAAGTTTTTCCCCCCCCAAACCACCCCAAACTTTTCCCAAAGGGTTAAAAAAAAAAAAATTTCCCCCCCCGGGGGGTTTTTTTTTTCCCCCCGGGGAAATTTTTTTTTTTAAAAATTTAAAAAAAATTTTTTGGGGGGTTTTTTTTTTTTTTTGGGAAAAAAAATTTTTTTAAAAAGGGGGTTTCCCCAAAAAAACCAAAAAAACAAAAAAAGGGAAACCGGCCCCCTTTTTTTAAAAATTTTTTTTAAAAAAATTTTTTAAACCCCCTTTTTTTTAAAAACCAAAAAATTTTTAAAAAAAAAAAAATTTTTTTTTTAAAAAAAAAAGGTAAAAAAAGGGGAAAAAAAAAAATTTTTTTTAAACCCTTTTTTTTTTTTTTTTAAAAATTTTTTTACTTTTTTTTAAAAAATTTTTCCCCCCTTTTTAAAAAAAAAAAAAAATTTTTAAATTTTAAAAAACCCCCAAAAAAAGGGGGGGTTAAAAAATTTCCCTTTTAAAATTTTTTAAAATTTGAAAATTTTTTAAAAATTTTTTTAAAAATTTTTTTTAAAAAAAATTTTTTTTTTTTTTCCCCCCCAAAAATTCAAAAATTGCGGGTTTAAATTTTTTTTTTTAAATTTTATTTTTTCGGAAAGTTTAAAAAAAAAAAAAAATTTAAGGGGGGAAAAATTTTGAAAAAAAAGGAAAAAAAAATTTAAAAATTTAAAAATTTTTTTTAAAAAATTTCCCAAATTTTTTTTTTTCCCAAAATTTGGGAAATTGAAATTTTTTTAAAAATTTTGGGGGTTTTAAAAAAAAAATTTTTTTTTTAAATTTTCCCCCCTAAACCCCGGGGATTTTTTTGGGGGCCCCTTTTTTTAAAAAAAAGGGGGGGGAAAAAAAAAAGGGGGAAAAAAAAAATTTTTTTGTTTTTCCTTAAATTTTAAAAAAAAAAAAAAGGTTTTTTTCCCCAAAAAAAACCAAAACAAAAAAAAAAAAAAACCCAAAATAAAAACCCCGGAAAAACCCCCTTTTTTTAAAAATCCCCAAAAAAATTTTTTTAAAAATTTTGGGAAAAAGGGAACCAAAAATTTTTCCCCAGGGGGGGGGAAAAATTTTGGGGTTTTTCCCTTTTAATTTTTTTTAAAAAAAAAAAAACCCCCTTTTTTTTTGGGAATTTTTTTTTTTCCCCAAAAAAACCCCTTGTTTTTTTTTTTTTAAAAGGGGTTTTTCCCCCTTTTTAAAATTTTTTCCTTTTAAGAAAAAAATTTTTAATTAAAAACCCCCCAAAACCCCCGGGAAATAAACTTTTAAAAAAAATTAAAAATTTTTTTTAAAAAAAAAGGGAAAAATTTTGCCTTTTTTAAATTTATTTTTTGGTTTAAAAACCCGGGGGGGGAAAAAAAAAGGGTTTTTCCTTAAAAAATTTTTTTTTCCCCCCTTTTTTTTTTTTTTTTGGGGATTTTTTTTTTTTGGGGGGTTAAAAAAAGGTTTCCCGGGGGGAAATTTTTTTAAATTTGGGGGGGGTTAAATTTTTTTGGGGGAAAAAATTTTCCCCTTTTTTGGGGTTTTTAAAAAAAAAAAAATTTTTGGGGGGGGCCCTTTTTTTTAATTAAGTTTTAAAAAAGGTTTTTTTAAAAATGTTTTTCCCTTTTTTTTTTTTTTAAAATTTATTTTTTAAATTTTTGGTTTTTTTTTTTTAAAAAAAAATTTTTCCCCCCTTTTTTAAAAATTTTTTTTTCCGGGGAAAAAAATTTAAAAAAAATTTTTTTAAATTTTTAAAAAAAAATTTTTTTTTTAAAAAAAAATTTTTTTTTTTTAAAAAAAAAAAAAAAAAAAAATTTTTTTTTTTAAAAACCCGGGGGGCCCCCGTTAAAAAAAAAAAAAATTTTTTTCCCTTTTTTTTTTTTTAAAATTTTTTTTTTCCCCATTTTTAAAAATTTTTAAAATTTTTTTGGGGGCCCCCCCCCTTTTTTTTGGGGGGAAAAAAATAGTTTTTTTTTTTTTTAAAAAAATTTTAAAAAAGAAAAAAAATTTTTTTTTTCCCCCCCCAAAACTTTTTTTTTTTAAAAATTTTTTTAAAAAAAAAAAGGGGTTTTGACTTGTAAGGGGGGAATACAATAATATATACCTGGGTTATAACCTGATCATACCATATTTTTGTTCTGTAACTTGTTTAATACGTTTTGAAACAACTGCATGTTGCTTTTCAATGGTGACTGGCTGGGCACTAAACCTTGACAGGATTTGCTGTGGGATTATACTGAGGACTTTTTTAAAGTTTGTTCTGGGTCGTGACATTTTCAGTATCTAAAGCACTGACGTACACATTTCCCAACAGTTTAATAAGGAGCCATCTTAAAACATCAAATATAATTTTCATGGAGGTTGGGAAACTAATCCATAGTTAATTCAGAGCTATCCATCATCAGTGTATTTTTGGAAAAAGATGATTATTTCCCGATAATTATAGTATGTGATGGCGCATACTTTGATGATTGGTGCAGACTGAGTGCATGTAGTTGTGCATTATATATAATGGCATAATATGGACTGTTACTGAAGTCCACATCATGATGGTCAAGGACATTTTAATGTTTATCTTGAATCTGTGTAAAGTTTAATTTGGGAAGGTCTGGTTGGGTCACTCAATGTCAAACACCAATTAGGGGCTTTTAAAAAAAAAACCTTTTAAAAAATTTTTAAAGGGCCAAATACAAAAACCTTTAAAAATGGTCCTGCCATTAAAAAGATGGAAAACTAAAATGGCCGTTATATTTTAAAACCAAATAAATTTGGATTTTCCAATCAAACTTGGGGTTTAAAATTATAAACCAAAAAACCCTTAAAAAATTTTTAAACTAAAAACCAAAAATTTTACCTTTCTTAAAATTAGCGTTATTAAATTTTGGGTTATTTTTTAAAAAAAATTTTAGCCGAATTTAAAGGAAGAACCCGTTTTTTTGTGTTTTAAGATCTCCTTTTTAAACTGTTGGGAAAACGTCAGTGCTTTTGATACTTTAAAGCCCTTTTAAAAAAATCCCCATTTTCCCCCAAAAATCCTTTTCAAAGGGTTTTTTGCCCAAGTCACCGAAAAAACAACTCGGTTTTTTCAAAAGGGGATTAAACAAGTTACAGGGAAAAAAAATATGGTATGATCGGGGTTTTAACCCCGGGAATTTTTTATTCCCCCCTTTTTATGCCAAAAATTTAAAGAAAAATTTTAAAAATTCTTTTTTTGGCCTAAGATTTTTCTTTATGGTTTTAAGTGGCATTCAAATAAGGGTTTCAAGTTGGTAAAAAATTTAACAATTTTAAATTAATTTTTTAAAAAGGCCTGTAAGGTTCGAAAAAACAAAGCAATTAACCCCCCGAAAGGGGGCCAAACGATCATCAAGTTGACAACACGGCCCAGAATGCACCTGAACACACAGCGCAAGACTGAAACGAGGAACTGACCACATGCCTACATGTATACAACACTTGGCTGCCAGCACAGTGCTTCACAGTCCACATTACTGCACTACAAACCAAGTATTACACAGTACATACCTGGGCCACATGTGGCGGGGCTAAGCTGTCCTGATATCACGCAGTCTTCAGATCACATGTTCCTCTCTTGATGTACTCAAGGTGCTCTTTCCGGGGATAAACTAAACCTAAGGCGGCATGGCATCTCCAAGGTCTCACAGCAGTACAGGCCACAGTCACGACGAACAGCACATTTAAACATCTCCCCACTTTTCTCAACGTTCCTTCACAGGCTCACATTGTTGCTTTACAAAGGAGGCACCAATAAGAGCTACTGATGACGACAGCAAGGATCCACTGCCCATGCGAGAAATGATTCTAAAATTACAACCACAACTTTTGGTGTTGTTTAAGCCATCCAGTATTTTCCATTAAATTTACATTTCACAATGGTTATGCTATCACACAAGCAGGTGAAACTGCGTGACGTATCTGAGTAAGCACTGCAATAGTTTATTTGGATTTGTATATATTTTATTACTCATAAAACATCAACATGCGCAGGAATAATTTGTTTTACCACTTATGACTGTATGTGTCCTAAACTTTACGCAGCCAAAAAGTAAACATTTCAAGAAAACCCAGAGAAATATACCCAGCAAGTTACTGATATACTGTTGCAGAAAGCAACAACCCAAAGAACAATTTTGAAATATGTTCATATAATGTTATAATAACATTCAACAAGTTATTTAATTTACAACAGTTTTTACATATTAAAATATGTAGTAATATGACACACTTCTCACTCACAGGCAATCCCATTCATTCACACGTCATTTGTTCGGATGTAGTTGGAAAAACTGTTCAATTGTTTATATAGTTAATCTATGGGGTTAAACAAGTTTCATTGATATCACAAAATTTGTAAAAATAAATTGTAAAAAATAAATTAGGTAATCATATGTAAAAAATACAATAGTATGGTGTTTTTTTCACAAGTGTCATCTACCTGGTTCTGTCCACCTGTCTGTCCCCTGTCTGTCGTGTAACTGTATGTACACTGCGCTCTTAGTACCAGACTTGTCTTATTGATTATCAACAATTGGAATTAAATGAGAGCTTCCAACCCATTACACAGCTTGTATTGCATATAACTTAATAGAGTATACTGCATCCTGTGATACCAAGTCTGTAGTCTTCTTGACTTGAACCTGACTGCTGTCTGGCCCCAACATCTCTTCAGGTCTTCATTGGCGATTTACAACCTATCATTTATCTTGCACTAGTAAAATACTACGACAATCAATCATCATAATGAACACATCTCAAGAAATATACACAAGTATCTACTGTGAAATAAGTTACGGTTAAAATAAATACCCATCCCTGTAGATGAATCGGGGCAATGTGGCATCTGTCGCTCAGTTGTGTGGTACACATGCACTTGGCAATGTTCTAGGCTGCTCCGGGAAAATCATTCAAATATGTAGCGACACAGATACTATGAAAGTATCAATTCAGGAAAACACCATGCAAAGAAAGTGACATTGTATAAGTATCGTGTAAATGTCAACTCCATCACCACACAGCTGGGAACTAGAAGACTACCGCAACAAGAAACAGAAAAACCTTTTAAAAATTTAAATCCCGTTTTTAAAATTTTTTTGAATTATTTTCCCAAAATGTCTGGTTAGGTAATTTTTGGTTTTTTTCGCAAAAATTTATATTTTTTTCTAAAAAAACCCGGTAAAATTCCCTAAAAAAATTTTGCCCCAATGGAAAAAAAATAATTAAAAATATTGTTTTTTAAAAAGAATTATTTTTAATCCCCGGACACTTTTTTTGAAACCGTATTTTACGAGTCTTGGGCACCAGTTCACTAAAGCATTCCTTGAACTGATAAGCCTAATTTTATAGTTTAAAACAAAACTATTTATATATATATATATATATATATATATTATATATATATATAATAATCATGGACTTCAATGTTGTTATGCGGGATTGTCTGGGACATTTGAAGAAAAAAAAACTGAAAAAGATAATGAGGGATAATAAGGGTTTTCCTATGAGCCAAAAAGTGAAAAAATCCCCAGAATGATCACATTCATGACTGTTTCAAGTTGGTTGTACTGTTTTGGTATGTGAGGTATTGTTATCGG